>JAYMFT010086140.1:0-28428 GCA_038088735.1 Panulirus argus | reverse complement strand
AAATTTTTGAGAAAATGAAAAACATGTCTTTTGAAATGAGCCAGGTCATAGTTATTGGGAAAGACATGAGAAGGTAATGCTTATAAGATAGATTTGATAAATTTTTCATTGACATTTATCCTTAAATGCGACTAGATTCACACAGATATGTATGGTTTCCTAAAATACAAAAAGTTCACAGTTCACGAGAGTGGGAAAGACGAATTTATGCATGCATTTTTTCTGATAAACCATTAACATCGCCCGTCTATAGTATTCTACACTGTGAGGGAAATATTCGAAAAATATGTACAATGCCTGAAGTCAGGAGACGTAGCCCGAATCATCTACTTGTTGGTCGTGGGTGAAACTGAGCTCCAATTAAACAGTTGTTTTTCTTAGTTGTGTTACACACACTTTAAATATTGATACAGGATTTAAGGATAATTTTGGTAAAAGTCGACTTGTAAATAATGTGATAATATGCATCATAAGAATCTAATTGTAAATCGATGTGATAATTATTTTCTTTCTAGTCGCTCGCTCATCCATGTGGAACCGGCCTTGGTGAAGTTTATTAACCGTATTAGTTTTTCTGGTCGCTACTGTGTTACACGTACTGATAGATAATTTTAGTTATTTCTACAGTACCTACATAAATGAAGCATCTTTGATTTAATATTCTTTGGCACAATACTTACATAAATAAAACTGATATATTGATCGTGTCATCAAAGAATATTTATATAATAAAAAAACAACAACTGGCGACTTCAACATCTGCGCTGTGTGGTCAGCCGTGCGACTTCCTAGACAGTGAGATGAGGCAAAACTGTTAAGTAAACTATGACCTCACCGCCGCTCCCGCACCCACCCCGCACACTGTGAACATCTTTACGTTATTAACCTCTGTCATTTCTTTGATTTCTTTAATTTCCCGCTGGATGCTGACAGTGCACAGTGTATGAATCATGCGGTCATTTTTTTTTTTTTTTTTTTTACCGTGAGAATCAAACCCCCAAGTAAACATTTGAGATATTCTTGAACAGTAACCCTAGCATTCTTGAACGGCGAGCCTTAACATAACAGTGAGCCTAACTTGAAGTAAAAGGGTAATTTAAGCCCCACATTCAGAAAATATCCTTGAGAGGTGATTCTAGTTCACGTAACGTTTAAGGTTCATTCCACATGTACTTGTCCTACTTATCCTCGATTGGTTATTAGTGGGAAACTCAAGTTTCATTTAAAGCTTCACATTCGAGATAAGGTTTCTGAATCGTGATGAAAATATAGCGTTTTATCCTAGCCACTTACTCGAAATATATCCTTTGGCTGGGATTCGGATTATTATTTGTAAGTGAATGCTGATAGGAGTTTGAGTTTGAGATCTGCCACTCGCACCAACACTGACCTGAATTATTGTGAGTAACGGAGAGGTTTGATGGTCGAGTTGATGCTGCCGAGTCCCGACGAGAAGTAGCTGCCGACCTGGCTGCTGTCACCGCCACACACACGGTATTCATGCTCGTTCCCGCCCCTTTGGATCCTTGCCCGCCTCCTTTTGATGCCCCCCACCCCCACTTTCCCGTTCTCTCCAGCTTTTGCAAATATTAACCCCCTCTCCCCCGTCCAGCACACATGTCTCTCCCACGCTGTGCCTTCGGTGGCTGCATTTGTGAGGCGTTGACCCACGGGTGGTGCACCCGTTGCGGCTGTTACTGTAATGCCTTAGGTAAATAGTTACGTCATGTGGGATATAGATGGAAAACGGGTTGCGAGAGAAAGCTCAGCTGTTCTAATGGGTAGAGGCTAAGTATGGGACAGAAAAATGCAACACACGTAGGGGAAAGTTATGGATGCATCACTAAGATTGATGAACTTTTTTATATTTCAGTCTCGTCCGACCTTTTTTTTTTATCTTTTACCTCGTGGGTCATAGGCAACAACAAAGTAGGTTCACTGTTTCTGTAAATGCTGATGATAAGAGTTAAATTCGTTCTCGAATGGATCTATATGTATGGCCTACAGATATCAATATTTTTCAAGCGGTGAGCGACAGAGGTGTGAGTGAGGGGTACACGTGATAGGGGGTGGGTGATAATAATGGGTCTCAGCCCATTACGGCAGCGCGCCACGCCCGAACTATAGCTCTTCCTGGTGTACCTACCTAACCTACACGGACGCAGGGCGTAAACCTGCAACGTCGAGTCCTGGGGAAAGCTCCTCCCGAAATTCTTGCCCTCCTTCTTCTTAGGGAAATCGTGGCTCACGATTACTGGGGCAAAAATTGATATATAGGAAAATTATAGAAATATAATTATCATTATTCCATTGCTTTCATGCGCAGTAGCTTGGGTATCAACTTGCCCTTAGTCTTCCTTTTAGGATAAGTTAAGTATCTACATAAAAAGCTGATACTTTTTGCTACAATTTGTACCGGATTCAGGCGCCACATGCATAGTGAGAATGTATGTGGCCTTAGAATTAACTTTGACGTCCTTAATGACCCTGGCAGTTGATAGGGCTAAAGCCCAAACGACCGGTTAACCAACCGGAACCGGGAATTTGTATACGATATAGACAATTGTTCGAAACGTGACGAGATTGTGCGTTTCAGGCTTACTCAAGGACGGCCGATTTGGGAACTGATCTTAAGGTATTCAGAGCCTTAGTCCGCGAACTGCCTACGGTGGAGGAACAGAGGATAAGGGAAGACATGACAACATTTAAAGTTCCCAGGAGGCACAGTCATTTCAACACAGACCAATTCTTTGAAATCCACTGGAAGTCCTAAACTAAAGCGCACAACAGAAAACTAGCCAGCTGAAACGTTGAAGCGGAGAAGCGACCATGCGGATCAAAGCAAGAGGAAGTAAATGCGGATATCTTTGGAGAGTTTGGGTTCGTTTGAAAGACGAGGCGAACTTCAGCTAATGTATAAGACGCCCTCCCAGTGTACACAGTAAAGAAATGCCTCACACACACACACACACACACACACACATGCTGGGATGTGCAGAAACATGGTATGTATACAAAAGGGTAAGAGACGGCGTTAACACAAGTGTAAAACTCTTCCCTTAACACTCAAGTAGCAATCACACACACACACACACACACACGTGTACACACACACACACACACACACGCACATGTACACACACACACGCACACGTGAGCATGCACAAATACACATACACAATCATGTAACCAAAAGTATATACTGACGTATACTCCATCCACACTATGAATGCTTATGAAAATATATACGATTGGTGTGGCTCTCTACATCAGCACGTCACGTATCTACGCCCAGGGCACCTGTTCGCGCGCTCTTGTACTCAGGGGGAGAAAAGAAAAGGAAAGGTCTGGTTTGGGGATCAAGCAAGTAATTAATTTCGGGCTTTACCTCTCACACCGTATGCGCGTCAGAGTTCACAGTAAGATGCAAGTTGTGTTGTGAAAATTACTGTACATGTTTTCTGAGCGTTAGGCTGGAGGACATTTGGTCCGCTGTCGCGTGACTGTGCACATCTGAGTTATGAAATCATAGTGGAGCGGGCAGACCCACCGAGAGGGAGGGGATACTGGGTCAAAATCCCCGGAGCCCAAGCCTTAGTCTAAGTGTCCCGGAAGAGGTGATAATATTTAAAAATGATAAAGTAACTGATCACATAGAAACTATCATGAACATGATTTTTGTTGAGGTTATCATATACTGCCACCTTGGCGTCTGTCCTGTTATGTGGGCTCCCAGCACCCTCTCTGGGGGGGGGGGGTTTGGGAATACCATCCCTTTCTCAGGGCCCACGTCACCTCTTAACGGCTCTGCTGGAGCTCTTTGTCCGCGAATTTGGACACCCACACGTAAATGCTAAGTCGCAGTAAGTGATTTTGTAGAAAAAATAATGGTCAACTTAGATCAATGCTCTTAGATTTTTGCAGGTAAAGTTAGTGCTGTCGTACAAACGCATGAATATATACATGTAGAGGCGTATCTATGGTGCTCAACGTATACATAATGTAGGGCGTGATGGGTCTAGGGCTCATCCAGCACAGCCCTCGTAACCTGCACGCTGCCACCTCCCCTTTCGTCCTCACAGATGGCTTAATCTTTTGGCAATGTGAGTAACGGATACAATGATTCACGGTGGCGAGAATGTTCTGAAGGAAAAGAGAATAAGTAATCCCGTTGAGACATTATGGCGGATGATGAGGAGTCACATCTTTTGTGTTGCCATGAGTGGCAATCAAGCTAGAATACTAACATGACATATGCAAGGCGGAATGATGAGGATCAGTTTGAATTCAAGGTTCATGAGCTATGACTACGAACGTTTTCGACTAGGCTATTGTTAGTCTCCATAGTTTCAAAAGGTTTCTCTCATGGTTTTAGTTATATTTTCGTGAAGGCCGATCATGTATTATTATTATTATTATTATAATTATTATTATTATTAATATCATCATGATCATGATCATGATGATCATCATCATCATCTTAGACACCATTACGTACCATCACATTTCTCTTCAAAAGACTATTTTCCCGTTATTTTTAGATATTTGACCTGCAGGAGAAAGATCCGTCCACAAGCATATACTAAAAGTGTCTCTGCTATACTCGTCCGAACAATTCCAGATTAATGAAAAACTAAAATCCATGTAACATTTCAAGAAAACAGTGCGTACATCAGTATTCCTTGGACGCTGACAAATTCAAAACACCCTTTGTGCGCTGGAGACAATGCAGCAGCATCTCGGGATGACAGTGCGGACCATTGTGTTGACCGCTCCTAAACCTCTGGCTTTAAAGGCAAGGGCTCCGGACACAGTGAAAGTGCATAGGGTCCTATGATAATCTTCAACATCTGGAGGTGTTATTACAGAGATTTCGTTTAGTGGATGTAGCTTGACCTTAACGGCAAACTTAATGAATGTGTCAGTTGATAAGTCCTTCAGCTCAAAAAACGAATCGACCAGCCAACCAACCAACCAGCCACTGGTTAAGCTGTAAATAGATACGCTCACCGTCTGCCATATAAACCGCCCATAACCATAAAAAAACATCTATGATGCCTGACAGGGAATTATCCTTTGTATGGTGGGTTTATGTATGTTACTATCATTTTCCAGACAATATATGCACTATGTGTTGATACGGAACCTCTATAATGACTTGATCGAATCATTTTCGCACGCCCAGTTGTAGAGTGACTATTACTCGTTTTTTTCCTCTTCGTCCCAGCAGGCGACGTCTCAATCTTGGCTCCAGGTATGCCAGACATGCATATGGAGTATCCTATACTGGTCTTCTGTAGAGACTTGGTGGATGGTGTTCAGTGACCCATCCGGCGATCGATAGTATGTACCAGTCGCGGGCAAGTTAGTGACACGTGATTAGTATTTGGATGAACACTTTGGTTAGGCATGGGTCGACTGCCGAATCCAGGATTCGAACCTGAGTATGCCCGTGCGTGAAAACAGAATCTGTGACATCAACCGCTACCCCAATGCTCATCTAATGCTGGTGCCCTTTGAACTGGCCGTCCGTTGGCTTATTTCCTCCCAGTAGACCTATGGAGGGTAGAGATATCAATAACCTTTGAAACAAAAGCATACCGATCCTTTGCTGTTGTCACTATTACATAAGAAACGGCATTATATAATACTTGATTCTACTTCTAGTGCCACAGGACTTCAAGTTCAAACTCCGTGGAGATGATATCTACCAAAGCTCTACAAGTTGATCGTAATAGCACGGTCGGTGATGGTTATCGAGAAAGAAAAACAAGTTCTGCTAGCGAGGTAAGGGAGGCGTGGCAACCTCAGCAAGATATGTGACCCTGATCTGGCGGTTACACGTGTCGGCCAAAACCTTCCTCTCTTGTGAACCCGACCTATATAGGCTATAATGTCTGATCTCCTAGGTGATCCCTGTCTTTCTTTGTGGCCTGTGTTCATCTTGATGGTGTATCTGCCTTCATTATCATCTCGGCTCTTCTCACTGTCTCTTTCTGTCTGTGTGTCTTCTTAATCCCTGCCGTATTGGAGAATCGTATAAGTACTCGCAGGTAGGTTCTGTTACTAGGCGGCGAGCGCTACGGGCTGGAGTCTGCCTTATGGGAGAATCTCGTTACAAATGCTCGTAGGTATGAGTACCTTCTCTCTAAGTGAGAAATCCTTCTAGAGAGTGTTGCCTCCCGGGGGCAACGACGGTTCAACATTAGCGAGCCACTCATGACTCCCAGATGATTAATCATTCACTTGAGAGTCGAGTGAATATTCGTGGCTCCTCAGGACCCGCCATCGTGGTCGGTACGGGGTCAATATTGATTATTCTCGTCACTCGGCAGATCACAGTGTTTGTCGGTCGTGGGCTGAAGGACTTTGCCGCTGGGTGTTGGTGCTCATGTGTCATCAGGACCCTGCATGACATGGTCTTACTACGTCTCTCTGTGTCATGATCAGTGTACATTTAGTTTACGCTTTCCGTAGGAGTCATTCACGACCCCTCCCCCATCCCCCAGCCAGCATTAAGGACACATACACATGTACACACATCCACAAACATCCATACCGGATAGTGTACTTTTAAAAACACTCAAGATGTGTGAAGAGCTATTAACTGGCGTGGAGGGATGGTGGGTGGAAATACATCGTAAGGACAGAAAACAGGAGACCTAATGGTCCCTGACGAGGTTATCTATTGGAGGAGAGTACATGGGAAGGATAGATAGCAGGGTACCTCATGGTCCTTGAAGAGCTTATTTGCTGAAGGACTGTAATTATACCCTGAAATTCTTATCCCATTTAAGGTAGACAGGATAGTAAAGCAGAAGGCCCCACCAACCTCTCCCCCCGGTAAAACAGCCAGCAGGAATGCAGCTAATTAGATACCGAAGAAACTGTCATTTATTAAGGTGTCGAAATTCTTCATTATTTTGAAAACTTTTATTAGATCTCTGCGGAGCTGTGCCTTTATACAGACAGTAATTTAAGATATCTTAATCTCTTTATAAAGCTTGTGTCTTTGAGTGATTGAATTAATTTGTTGCTTTTAACTGTACTTGTTTTTCTGTGTCCTAGATCAAGTGACCAGACCTGAAACACGTATGATGTGTTGCCCGACCAAGACACTGTGAAGAGCGAGTATAGTATTGTTAGATATTTCTTTCGTTGTGATATTCTGTGTACTTTATTGTATGCAGCTTTGCGTGTTTAGTGTCATTGCTGATCACACCCAGATGTTTCTCATCTTTGATTTTTAGCTAATGACTTACCGAACATTTCGTATTCGAAATATTATATTTCCAAAATTTAATTACTTGTATGCCAACACTGAAGTTCATTTACCAAATATCTGACCACTCCATCTTCTTGTCTACATCAAGTTGAATCCTTTGGTAGTTTTCTTTTTTATCTGATTGGACTATATTTCCAAATTTCTTGTCAACGGCAAATATTGAAATATACTGGTGAGTCCTGTCCTTTGATCGTTGATATAGATAATGTTGGATGGTGAGTTGGAAAATGGGTGGTGCGAGTCTTTGCAAATACTGTGGCAACCAGCTAGGGTAATTGATGGTCGGGTTAAGGTGGCTGGTCGTGAGTCAGGAAAGTTAAGGTCGAGTTGTCAACTCACTCGTGTGAGTCAGGAAAGTTTGCTTACATTATAGTGACGACCAAGGCGCTGCACTCATAATAATAATTAATAGTTATCGTCTTGATATAAGGAGAAGAAGAAATAACCTTTAGCTTGAGCGAGATCATTACGTGGTGGTGTCCGGGAGAGCTAATATACCAGAGCATTGCACGACAGGCCATAACTCCGGCTGCCTGGCGGTGTTTGTCCAGCGCAAACAACACGCAGAGCAAACGAACAGCATCTCAGGTTTTCAGTCGAATTCAGCCGAGATCATTAGGAAGTCTGATGTGGTCAGCAACCTGGATATCACTGACGGCAACTCCGGCAAATTATACCCTCCCACTTGCTGTAGGTATAACGGCCGAGAGGAACATGGGAATGTTATTGTAAAACACCTAAACACCCGCAGTGCCCTCTGGGGTTCGACGTACTTGCCTCCAGGAAGGTCGGTGTTGTGGGTTTAGCAATGGAGGGTGTGTAGTCACGTTGGCAGGGATAGCTCTACTACTGGATGATGGTGGTAACTGTGGCAGTGATGGGCAGTTAGTTACTCAGGTGATAACGGTGGATGTTGGCCAGGTGGGGCAGTGATGCATGGCATGATAGGGGATCCTATGTTTTTAAGCCACGAGTAGAGATGATATTACTTGTAATAACTCTCTCTCTCTCTCTCTCTCTCTCTCTCTCTCTCTCTCCACAACTTTAAGACAAGGTTTAGAACATGAAAGAGTTTTTTCCTCGATCATGATAAACATACTGTCAAGATTTAAACCAAACTTTTTTTAATTTTTACTTATGTGACAGGGAACCTCCTTGTCTCGTTCCAGTAATCTGGAAAAGGTTATCCAAGGATTTCGGTGGCTTCACGGGTGCGCTTCAGTCAATGGCAGGGAAAGGATGGACTCCTTTAGAGTGAGTTTTTGGAGTGTCACTGGCGGCGTATTAAAAAGAGGCGGAGTCCGATAATGCCTAACAAATGATGTTAAAACAGAATTGCAGTAAAGTGGTGAACGCTATGCTTCGCACTTTTTTTCTTTAATATCGGTCATCTTATAACAGGTAGAATGCATATTATGATTATTATTTGGAAGTTTGGAGGATGATATCATTAACAGCATCTTGCGTCTCTGATAATCATTTATATCATATTTAGCAATGGATGAACCTTGTACTGAAGGCAAAGGTACCCCCCATTGAACTATCTTGTCGCACTCTCTCTCTGCAACTCTTTCCCCTGACACAAGATGGCAGTAATGTACCAACAGATTGCCACTTGGCAACTTTTTTTCTGGTAGTAAAACTGATACTCATTTTCACCTCTGATTTACGTTTCGTGTTGATTTTTTCCAAATTACAGCTCATTGTACACAATGTACTGTAAAATGATGCATAAGCATTCCTCTAGATAACTGAAAACAGGATTCTTTTTTCTTTGGCTCAAGTATTCTAATTTATGAACTCAAAACATGAGCACATACTACTGACGATCTCTTTACTATTCGCTTGTTACGGTAATGCTTTTCGGCCAATGAATATGCAAGAAACTTCTGTATGTATTTGGGTGATTCTGATTGGTTGCTTAGTTTCCAAGCCGGTCAACCTCACTTCAGTTAGACATTTTGTGGTGCAAAGGTTTGGAGGTTTGTGGCTGCTGGGAGCGTCAGTTCTTTTACAGGAGCAACGCCCTCTCAAGTGAGCTAATTCATGTGGAATTTGATATGTATGATAAGCCAGTAGTTTTCAGGAAATACGATAGTTCTTTGATGTTAAGGAATACGAATTGATTGCAGGAGGTCACTGTTCCATGAGACACATGCATAGTGAGAGCGAATCGGGTCTTAAGAATTTTAGAGCCAGAAGATGGTGTTATATACTTTTGGTTTGTGGCCGTAAGACATATGATGATGGCCGTTAATGACTATGGCTTTTGTTAGGCCAAAAGCCCAATTAACCATTGTTCGAATCCCGTTTCTTTTCTATATTTCACCTGCAGACAGTTAGGAATGGAAAGCCAATCATAACTAGTTGTTGATTTCTAATTTCTCGTATATGTATACTAGATCTTGTTCATTCACGTGAAACCGGCAAAACAGATCGGCGCTTGTCAAATCGCAAATTGGATAAAGATCGAGGCACTTTACATGTCGAATCCGAACGCTTGGTTAAGGAATTTATTAGCATAATTTTGGCACAGCATTATGAAAAGTGTAATATAGATAAGGGGATTCATAGTACAGAGGACAGATGTGACGTGGTTTAGTGTAAACAGATATCCTTCCTAATGTTATTTCCCCGAATCACCATTTGCAATACAGGATGAAAAACTACAAGGCCGCCTTCGCCATACATAAACTAATTTCGTTGCAGGTGATGTGGTGGTTGTGGGGGACAGGTGTGGGCTTTGTGCTAGCACAGGCCCTCACAATGGTCCAGACCCTTGGGGCTTCAGTCCCTCCCAGCACGGACCCTCAGCCCACCCACGTCCTCCTCTCCAGCCTTCACCCAGCCCAGGTGAGAGCCGAGTGTTGTGCTTTTGTTTCTAGATTCGTCAGATCTTCGCGTGGCATGGGCACTTGCCAGCCGTCTTCCCCGACGTGTGGCACGGGCCCGCCTACGTTCTTACCCCACACACTTTTCACTTTAAAAGTAGGAACCTAGGTATAGGTAGGAACATTAGGTGTTTTTTTTTTCATGGCCATGTCTTATGTTAATAGTACCTGGGAAAGGCTAAAACGTTAAAAAAAGAGCAGTTAAATTATATACTTTAACAGGTTGGTTAACGAATGAATTTCATGTCATTATAATAATTATTATTATTATTTACTATATAAGATTACCTGTGGTTGATGGCAGGAGACCAACCTTCATTGAAGTTTCTAGTACCATTTGACTGTGTGTGGCCAATATAATGGAAAGTTGTTTTTGAAGCATCAAGAAGGATCTGACCCTCCCTGTTCAAGGAGTGAATTGGTAGTTAAGTGTTTTGTTAGGTTTCCAGTGAAAAGCGAAGACTCTCCAAGACTGGATTTTTTTTTTTTATTACCGATGAAGATTTTGTTAATACTTTTAAAATATGCGTATGTATTGATGCTGACCTTACCTGTTGACGTTGCAGGTAATGTAATCGATGCATTCTTTAACATGTATAGGAATGTAATCATGAGTACATAAGGCTCGTAGCTGGTTGAAAAAATACCATTTCAAAGTAAATAGTTCAGGAATTTATTTGTGTATTGACTAGATTGTTTTATATTAAGTACTGAAAAGGATTTTATGGCTTTAGAAATTGTTTGGTTAAGGAGTTTTGAATTAACTGAACTACACAGGCCATAGTAGATCGGTGTTGGGTTTGACAGGCCGTCAGGGCGGCTGGCTGCCCGCAAGTCTGGCTGACATTATATAGTGGACTCTTGGTGAGTTGCATAGATTTTAGAATTAGTATGACATCGATATCGCCTGTTATTTAACAATTTGTTGGACAGAGAGTGTGGCTAAGATAGTACTGTGTAGGGTACGGGATGACTTGCCTAGATTTCTGTATCCCCTGTATGGATTTTGTATCGCCTATGAAATAAGCATTCTCGTAGTCGAGTGAAAGAACCCTGAAATTCAAGTATATACGTTGATGCAGCTGGAGAGAGTGCTCGAGTCTCGACTGACGAGGCTGCAGGAGGACGTGCTCAGGATCTACCAGGAAGAGCTGAGGCAGCATGACCAGACTATTGACAAGATCCACAGGGTCAAGCGGTCCACACCTTCCTATCTCCCAGACTCTGATTTCTGGCACTCCTATGTTTACAACACTGGCGTGGGGAACAGGGAAGGTAAATGGTTTGTTTATGTTTTTAAGACTTGACATATTGAGTAACCGTACGGATGATACAAGAATAAAATATCAAGAATACATTGAACTAATTGAAATGTATGCAAATCGTTGGTATCTTTAGTCGTTACTTAGTACAGTCAGTTATTTTGAAAGATGGGCATTATCTAGTACTATTCATATTTTTAATCCCCTTCTTTACGGTAAATCGGATTGGATGAAAAGCTGTAAATTTATCTTTCCAACATTTAACCAGGTGTTAAGACAAGAGATATTCAAGAATTTTAAGCCGATATAATTTTGAAATGTCTGGTATAGCTGTAGGTCATTCTAAACTTAGCGCCCTAAATTTTGCAACTGTGGGCAGAGGTGAAGGTTGAGGACATCGAAAGCATAGGCTACATGGAAACAATCGAGATTGTGGACGTCTTTCCGATTAACCTGCCAAACTTGCCAGCCATCTACAAGGTATGTGTGGCGTTTTACGATACTTAAAATAAAGATTGTATTAACTTTTATGAGATGAAGATTTAATATTGATGCATTAATCATGCATTTTGTCGTACAGGGTAGCGATGGGCTAGGCTACGTCGAGGTGAATGGAACGATGAAGGTGCTGACCGTTAGGAATGCTTGGACCATTAGCTCCAGTGGCTGTGACTGTGGCGATAGACGTCATAAAGTAAGTCCAACGAAGGGATATAACCTGGGGGAGTGGTAGTTTTATCTTTATATATATCCCAGTTTAGATAGTGCAGGTTTCGAAACAACGGGCTGTCCACTCTATCCCGGCAACTCAAAAGCTATGAACGGAATAAGTCCTCCATTAAAGGAAAAGTAATTTAGTGTAGAATGTTATGAAAGTAGGTAAAGATTGCTGAACCTGCTAAGATGTTGCTTATCCTTAGACTCTCTTAAGAATTTGCGGAATGCTTGATATGTAGTGTTCTGTGATCAAGTAGTATCCCTAAGCAGCCCTCCAATGTTGCTTTGATACCTTTTGTTTTATCTTGCAGGACTGTGCGTGCTGCAAAAAAGGAAGCTGCGTTTGCAGCAGGTCTGAGGGTTACCACGGCGACAGTTGTGTCCCTTGTGGCACTTTGCATGTCAACTGTCCCACTGCCAGTGAGTACTTTTTTGTTGACGTTCTTGTTTCCAGTTGAGAGACAGGGTACCTAATTAAAATACAAAAATAGTTTTTAAAGGGAATATGATTACGGTATGTATTGTCAACTATTGCTTTACAGTAAAGAAAAAACTGGGTTTATGATAATCAACCACAGAGAAATCCTGTAAAGTTATGATTTTTTTTTATGGTAAAATTTTGAGGGCTTCCAGACTCGTGATAGGCTGTGTACAAGATCATTTGTGCACAGATTACCACCAAATAAATTCGGGTGAAGGTGGCTGTTGATCGCCCCATAAGTCAAGTTACTAACCCTTCGAACATATTCGGTGCAGGTCCCCGAGAGCTGGAACTGGACGCGGCCGTTGGTTTCCAGTACCACGTCCAGCAAGGCGGCCTCCAGAGGGTGGTAGTCACGTCGAAGGGGAGCACCGTAACATTCTACAGTGCTGTGAGTACTGCCTGCATGTAGATCACAACAGTCCATTTTTTCTTAGGCTGCTTCATCTGAAAGGCAGTAAAATTTTGACTCTCCTCTTGTTCGCGGAAGTCGTAGGTTTCCTCCAGGTATTCCATAGCAAAAGATTGACAGCGACCTCGAAATAGTCTTTTGTGGACACTGTTGTATGGAAAGTGAGGAACGCTGTGACCCATAGGTGTTGTAGGTGCGGAGGCAGGAGGAGGATATTAATTTCTTTAATTCAAAATTAGCTTCATGTTTTAAAAGATGCTTTAAGTCTGGCCCTATTTTTTTTATTCCCCATATCTTTAATATGTTGACCATGCGTTTTGTTTATTCCATTGATATTTGAGAAACTCTTAATTGATTCTAGTAGTTTGCCATTTAGAGGTAATGCACCTGTTTATCATGATTTGGTAGCACTGAAGCAATGTTAAGATGTTGACTATTATATTTTTCCTTGTACATACAGAGCGAGCATGATCTGCAGGAGGTGAACATACTCAATACTGGGCAGGGTGTCACCCACCTAGGCTATGGCGAGACCTTCGCTGATCATGACGGGACCATCCAACGAACAAGATTTCTCATCATTTTCGGGGCTGGCCGCGCTACACAACAGTTCCATCAGATAACTGTGGGCACGCTGTCTCCTGCCTTCGCAGTGGGGCGAGTATCATGCTTGACTTTCGACAGGATACTGAGGATATTTTGTAACGACGAATCTCCTCTCCTTTGGGAATACATCATGTTTTTAAAGGTTTAATAATGAGGACATGATTGTCCACACTATAATGACTAAAATATGATTACTTCCCAAGTTGACATTAATCCCCTAATTGATTTATTCTTTATTTGCAGTATAGCTCGGGAGTGGCACGCCTCAGGCAAAGCAATGAAAGTGTTGCAAAGCGACGGGAGAGTAAGGATTACTGTACACAAAGAACATGACCTCGAAGTGTATGAGCTCAAGGTAATTTTGTGCTGTGACTTTGGACTGAGGAATGCTCCTTACTGCATCTGTTGCTAGCCAACAGGAGATACTGCTATAGTGTCAGAATCCGAGCACAAGGGAAATTATGAATTACAAAAATGGAATAATTGAGTATTCAGGAAAACTATTTTTGTGTTTGTGTATAAGTAATCTAGTGACACGTTCTCGTAAAACGTAACAGTTGGTAGAATAAATAAATGCTACAGCGGGAGGTACATAAATATAAGCACGTTTGGTATAGGAGCATTGTACACGACAGATTGGATGTGCGCAAATGAGGCCATTGCTTGTTTGTTCCTGACTCTGCTTTGCTATGTTGGGGAAGGTAAATAGGTATAAAAAAAATTTGATTACCAGTAGAGGTGTAGAGTATTTGGTACTGTAACATATTGTGACGGTAGATAGATTTCTTGCTTCCTCTGACCTTGAACAAATTATCTTTACTGTGTATTAAGATTTGCTCCTTTACCGTATTAAATCAGTGTTACAGAAACTTGAGGCAAATTCTTAGAGGATGACACCATTTTCTGCTTAACAGGAGGACTTTTGGATGAGGTTCCAGATCCTGAAGGTGCAGTCGCTCGCAGCACCTCTTACCTCATGGACCATGTTCAGCACAAGCTTCGAGAGTTACCTCGCGATGGTCTCTCCGGACCAGCTGACTATATTCGTTCAGGATGGCACCCACTATAACCAAATGCAAGTCTTTTCTACGAGTGCTGGCTTATCGAGATTTGACGGCATCCTGGCCCTCAGTGTAAGTGTGCATAGCAGTGTTAACAATGCAAGAGTAGAGAACAGCTGGTTGTTGCGGTAGGGTAATTTCCAATTTCTCTCGACAGCTAAAGTCGTGTCGAGGGGAAGTGGTCCTGATTGTTGGTAGTGGTAAAGACGTCATGGCCTTGGTCTTTGATCCCAGAGCTGCTACGCCACAGTTCAAAGTTGTAGGTGTTTTGTCACGTTATTTTCAGTTTGAAATGTTTCATAGTTTGTCCGTACGTAGTTGTAGAAACACCTGGCAACCATTTAACATTTGACAGAGTTCTTGAAGCACATCTGTAATAGAGGATCTGTAATGTTATTTTGCAGGCCTACAGAGGTAGCTTGAGTGTTACTGTGAGCAACTGGTCGGCTGGCTTCGCCTATACAAGCACAGTAGATGGTTTCAGTACGGTAAGTGGAAGCTGAGGACAAATTCTATTACTGCTATTTAAGGAATATACAAACTTTCTTGATTTGCTTAACTTTAGAACAACTGGAAATTTATGAAACATCTCTAAAATATATATCCACTTGGTATTTCCAGTGCATGATAATGGTACCAGCAGCACAGAAAGCCTACAATTAGTATGTTCTTTAATGAAATTGCGAAAGACTACAATTCAATACGACTTGATAGTAAATCATCTATTGTATAAGAATGTACTAATCGGATTTTACATTAGACCTGCCTTCGACACCACTTAACTGAACATTTACACACAGTCCTTGATTCCTCCATGTCATTACTACATCTATAATTTTCCCACGCTCTTGAATAGCCAGGCCGAGAACTTTCCTAATGAGTGTTATGTTTTCGGTAAAATATCATTAAAGATGTTTTGACAGAGGAATGAGATGAATAAGGTAAAAGGTAATGAAGCACTAATACATTTACAGCTGATGAATTTTGGTTTAAATTGCTTTTAGTTCATTTAATCTATGAAAAAGTGTACTTGTCACTCCTTCCAGTATGTTAGCTTTTTTAGGAATGATATGACCCCAGCCGGCGCTGCCCTTATCAAAGCAAAGAATCTGTGGTAGCTAAAAACTCTTCCACTGTCCTAAATCTCCAAACTAGTCCTTAACTGAACTTTTTTTTTCCCATTGTTCTGAACTATCCCCAATAGTTTTTGAACGTTAGCAAGCATCTGTTTAATTGAGGAGTACTTTCAGATGGTTTTGCCGATTTTAAAAGGGGCAGCGCTGTTTCTGGTGAAGGCGAAGCTGGCAGATGTGGTCGACCCAGTAATCTTGGAGACGCAGGCTGTCGCTCATGCAGTTGCCCACATCGAGGTAGGTAGTACCGTGCCGATGGGTTTTCTTTGAACAGTTCTTCAGATTTGGTGTCGAGGTGTTTCATTGTAATTCGTGTCCAGCAAGATGGTCATATTTACACTTTTCATTATCACTTCGTTTTATTTTGCTTGGATTTATCCCGTATGGCAGATCATTGAACGTATACCATTTACAGAAGTGATATTTTTTCTTTAGAGGATTTACTGCATCACTGGAAATATTCGATCACCCGCACTTTTGAGTATGGCCTGTAAACGATGTTTTTGTAATAGTTTATTATTTCATTTGTAGAAGTTGCTGAGTATAATTCATTGTGCATCAGATCACTTCACCCACGGTAATTAACTTTGGAAGTGTTTTGGAGGGAGATAGTAGTATGATGAAGCATTGTGAGTAGCATGATTTAAGATGACCTAGATTTTTACTATCCGAGCTTACGACTCTACTTGGACACATTTGTCTGGTTCATAACTGATCTGGTCTCTTGTGTTGTCTCTCCAGGAAGAATACCATCGACAGAAGGATGTGATAACTGCTGCAGAAGACAGACTATATTATAGTGTTGCCTCGCATACCGAGATACATGCAGATATCACCATCACCAAAGGGATTATTGCGAACCAGGTCAGTCCAGTACAGGGGTATAGTCGTGCGATAATCCTGCTGTAGTAGTGATGTGGCTGATGTGATGGTACTGATGTAGCTGACGAGGGAATGGGTTGGTGTAGCTGACACGAATTGGTTGGTGTAGCTGACGAGGGGATGGGATAAAGCAGCTGACTAGAAATGGTTAGATAAGTGTAGCTAACGGGAGATGTTAAGTGTAGCTGATGAGAGGTGGTAACGTTGATCTTAGCTCACGGGAGGTGGTTAGGGTGATGTAGCTGACGAAATAAGCGATTTGTGAATAAGTTTCTTGTTCACAGAATATTTCTAATAAAGAAATACGTAAGAATACGAGTTCTGACATAATTTGCTGTTGTAATTTATGGTTGTACTCCTCAGACATTATTCACGGGGAAACTGGAGGCGGTGAAGCTGGTGTTCTCGGGGACATCTTTGGCGGGAGGTGTCACACTCCAGCAGTATCTGACATTTATATCGGAGCTTCGTGACCCAGATACCATACTAGCTGAACTTCTCGACGACATCACTTACATCGAATCTGCTCTTGACAGTAAGTGCCCCAAAGATGTGTCCCACAGTCTCTACATGGGAATTTTTCCTGGTAAATACTTGCATGAAGAACATCTTTATTCGTCTCTATAATGTTTAATTTTGACGTATGAAGTTTTGAGTTTCTTGCATAAAACATGTTTCATGGTCGATGATTCTTGAATTAGAAATTAATGAAAATTCACAACAAAATTGGGGTACGAGATAATAGACCTTTCTCAGACATATTCTCAGGTTAGATGTATGGTGATGGATGTGGGACTGTTTTTCCTCTCTACAAAAGTCTGGGCAGTGACTTTTACTACGTTGGCTTTTAGGTTGGACACCTGTGGGTTACTGCCTCTTTCTAATCCTGAAGTACACTCTCTTGGGTTTGATGCATATTTTCTCTGTGGTTTAAGTACACTCGAGTAAAGAGTTTTACATCTTAAAACGAAATATCTTCTACGGAGGCCTCGAAAAGGTTACTACTAACATTGATTTATACTCTTCCTGCATTTTTTTCGATCACTGACCGTGCGTGTGTTGCTTTACTTGTCCAAATTGTCACATTTTGCAAATGACTCTACAGATGCTGTTCCCGCCACGGGCACGAACAGAACGATTGGTGGCCTGAAGACATTGACGGAGCCTGGAATCCGTTTGGCCAGGATGATCACCACCTCGACGACTGTAGCAAGAGTACTCGATGCTACAGGAGCCACGTACCCCATTGATGGCGTCCTAAGCTCTGTCGTTAGGTGGGTAGCGATTTATTTAATCGGGAATTGCATGAATTAACAAAAGAGTATATGCATATTTTCATGAAGATTATTACGAGTGGTATACAGATTTTTATCTTCAATACAGGGGCGACAATAAGGGGAAGATACGAGGAAAGAAGACCTACCTTAATGGGATTGTTATCGGCGAGCTGCACACCTCGTACCTGGATGATGTTCCCTTAATTGACCTGGTGACAACGACAGGCGCACAGAGGATAGAGGGAGCAGTGTTCGCGAACGGTCTGGTGGCTGAAAACATCGAGATGAATGAAGGCGGCACAGTCGCAGGAGTAGACCTGTCAGACGCCGTGCATCTTAGTGGGCCTGTCGACTTGGGTAAGACTATTGTGGCAAATCTTTAATATAGTTCCATGACAGTTCTAGTCTGCTTTGGTCATTGGTATTGTGCAATAAGTGGTTCAGTATATAATTGATAGATGAGGAGGGTTGTTCTACCCCAAGTGGAATATAATCTTGAAAATTCTCTGTGGCAGATAACTTCAAAAAGATTTGTGATTTCAGGTCATGTAACTTCCACGAATCTTGAAGTGGTAGGAAATGCGGAGGTCCTCTCTGGAGTGGTGGATGGGGTGAACATCGACCATCTGTTCAATAATGCGTTACCTCTGACTGGAGGTGTTATAGCTGGCTCCTTAGAATTTGACAGAGACTTGGTGGTTGATTACCTGGAAGGAACTCGCATGATGGGCATAGACGTTGAAGACTTGCTGAACAGTACGGTCTATAGAGACGAAAAGTCCGTCATGTCGGGCAAACTGATTGTCCCTCAGCTGGTGACGATGGAAAGGAACTTGTACGCAGGCGACATCAACTCCAAAAACTTTCCGGGCAACTATCCTCTGAAGACGAGCGACGATCCCTTGGTATTCTCCGGTCGGAAGAACTTCGCCAGCGTTGTGATTGACCAGGTTACCTTCGGTGCCCGGGGACTTGTCGATGGTATTGCTCTAGGCAGGTTCGTAACGAAGACGACAGATCAGCACATTACTGGCCTGAAGATATTTGCTCAGGGAGTAGACATTGGTGGACATTTGAACATAGAATCGAAGATTATCGATGGCGTAAATCTAGATGACCTGTTTGCTCTAAAAGATACCAGACTGACGCAAACGGACTCCGATTTCAACGTTATATTTAAGAACCCTGTGTGGATGCCTGGATTAACATTTGACGGGAAACTGAACGGTTTGAACTTTTCTGCCATTGCTGCCGACTTTGTTTATGCCAGTGGAGGCCCAGTGAGGATATCTGGTGACAAGAAGTTTCACCGTGGATTGTCGATTTTTGATGCGGAGTTTACCCATTCCTTTAACGGGGAGCGTCTTGAGCAGCTGGTGACATCCGATACCGAGCAGGTAATCAGTGGCGAGATAACTTTCGAGACTGACGTTGCCTTCAATACTCTGGTAGTCGAGTATGTGGATGGTGTCGACTTGATCCAGCTTGTGAACAACGCTCTTTACTTGAACAAGGCGGACCAGGTCGTCTCTGGCGTGAAGGTCTTTGCAAACTCTGTCTCGGCCGGTTCCCTCGAGGTGAAAGGCGAGGTCAATAACGTGAACTTCAGAAACGTGGTCACCAAGAGTGGTTCCCAGACGTTCACTGCACCACAGACTCTTCACCACGCCAAGTTTGCTTCCTTTACGACACACATGATAGAAATGTCGGATGGCTTCAAGATAAATGGCGTCGACTTTTCAGACCTGGCAGCAAAACGGTTACCCCTTAGAGAGCCAGTCAGTCATACAGCCGCGCTTTTCGTAGATGGGCCGGTGACTGTGATTGGCACTCTCACAGCAGATAATATAAACGGTTACAATACCAGGCAACTGAAGAACAGCATCGTTGTTGGTAACGTAGACTCTGTTATAGAGGGCCCGGTGATATTTTCGTCACTGACCGTTCAGGGTTCCGTCACAACGGAGGGAAAGGTCGGTGGGAGTGGACTGAACATCAGCGCCATCGCCGAAGGTGCAGTCAAACTCGCGCACGACAACATTTTTACCGGCGACGTTTCGTTTGACACGGTAGAGTTGCACGGCGACGTGGCCGTAGGGGGACTGGTGGACGGAGTGGACCTAGCGCAGCTCCAGCACGACGCTGTCTATACAGACTTGGGACGCATTCAGACTGTGACTGGTTAGTTTGGATATCAAGTCATTGTGAAATGCATATTGACCAATTTGTAGAACGTAGAATAAGACTTTTATTTTTTTCTTACTTCCAGGCACGAAGGTTTTCAGGAATAGCATATTTGTCAAGGGGAACATAAACACGGACAGAACAAATGGCATAGACTTGTCCACCAGGCTGTTCACTCTGCACACGGACCAGATCATCACAGCACCATACTCGTTCACGGACCTGGCTGCCAGTAAGAACGTCTATTTGCAAGGGCTTTTCAACAACATTGACCTAAAGCGATTGGCTGTGGGAGCCGTGACGAGGGAGGAGGAAACCATTTTAGGTGATTTGATTACACACGATTATTGTAAAGACATTATTGATACAGTGAATATGCTTGTTAGGATATTAATTTACACAGAAATACTATTGCTTAAAAAATTTGTTTCAGGAAACGTACATTTCACCAACGGTGTCGTCGTCAAAAACTTGATACTGCGCGAATCTCTGAACGACATCAATGTGGCGGATCGGCTACAGGACGCCGTGAGGTTGCAGGACAGCGGGGTGGCGGTCACTGGCAGGAAGACGTTCTTGGTCAACACCAGGTTCAAGAAACTGAATGTTGACTCCCTGAATTCCGTCGATTTGGACGACTTCTTCGCCAACATTGTGACCCTCAATGCAGCGCACCGGTTGTCCGGGGATGTCATCGTGCACGGAGTCGTGTCGGCACCAAGGGTTACCGCAGAGGACCTTACAGTTGATGTGAGTACTGAAGTAAAGCTTACCACTGAAGAAATTAAAATTAGTTTTGATTCAGGCTTCCCCCACTGATATAATGGCACTTGACTAGCACTCTAATGCATTTGACTTTTACAGGGTACGATCGACGGTGTAGACTACAAGCAGCTGAAAGCGGATGTGGTGTACCTCTCAGGGGAACAAGACGTGGACTCAGAACTAGTAAGATTGGGAGTGAACTCTTGATCTCTAGTAAAGCACGAGGATTGAAAGTGTGTAGGGAAACAACAGTGGTAGATGCTGTGAGACTCATGTCTACTATTTTGCTAAAAATTCTAATGCAAATAATGGGTTGACAAAGCTAAAGTAAAACAAATATGAAGTTCTTAGGTAGAATTCAGATTTTCTTAGCATACTGGTTGGTAGTATAGGCTGGGAAATGTCTATCGCAACAGGATAACTGTTTTTCTTTTTAAGAGATCAGATTCTAAAAGATACTGTTCTTTTGTATGTAAAGCTGACCCTGATTATTACACTTAAGGTTCATAAAAAGTAGCAGTTCACAAAATACATAGTTTTATTAAAGAAATCAAGCAACTTTATATCTCGCAAGATGTTTTGAATTAAAGATTTCTCTCATTAGATGAGGATATAAACTAAACCAATCTTGTGGAAGGGTACTTTATATAAGGTTTCAACACATCAGTGGTCATAAAGTCTGATACCCAAGTTAAGAGCCACGTATGAGCATGAATTGTGTATATCAATTGTAAGGCAAGTGATCATCTTTGGTAGAATGTTGTTTTATAGCACTGATATAGTTTTTGATATGTACATATGAATTCAGAACTAACCAATTTCTTGATAAAAAACATTAATGTGATCATTTGTAAATCAGGCACTATCGGTATTATTTCTTTTGATAGAGAACGAAGCGATTAGAACATAAGGTATACTGAGCGTAAATTTGGGAAATCTAGAGTTGTTTTGCTTTGAGTGTAGTAGCTTCCCTGCAAAGAATAGCGATACATATTCAGATGTAGAACTCTTAGGTAACACCTAAGTATATGTTGGTGTATTACATCTGAGCAAATATGTAAAACACAGTTTCTCATAACTTTCCTTTCAGGTGTTTACGGACAGCATAATAGTCAAAGGAGATATGAATTTGGTTTGGCTGAATTCATGGAACATGGCAGACTACCTCACCACCAACACGGAGCAAACGTTTAGTGCCAACGCCACCTTTGGCGGTATAACGACCACCTATATCGATGTTAAAGGCAGAGTTAAAAGCAGACTTAACTCTTGGCATCTCCCAACAGAAAAAGCTAATACACTGCAGGTATAGTTAGCGTGACTTTCTGATATACCATGACTATAACTGGTTTATAAGTGGCAGAACTAGAGGACGCACTGTGACTTTTCAAAATTGAATGGCTGACGTTAGTGGCTGCCTTAATTCATTTCAGACTGTGGGTGGACAGACTGTGACGGGTTTGACCACCGTCTCTGGCCCAATGCGCGTACTTGGTAATGTTCACGTGACTGGCCGTGTGGGTCAACAGGTCAAGGTGAAGCTGGCTGACCAGGTTGTCCTGCTGACCGACGATGCACAAATTTCAGGTATTTTTGAACGATTTTTACTGAGGATGTCCACTCGAGTCAACCACGAAGTCTGCTCATACAAGAAAATGTAATAACTAGCCACAAATTTTGAATGCTTATTATGGTGGTAGGTACTGTGAGATTCGCATCTGCCCTGACCGTGGCGAGTTTGACGAGTACAACGGGCGTAATCAATAACGTGTACGTACCAGACCTGTACAAGAACGCTTGGTATGTTGACAGGCCCGTCACGACTGCTTCTAAGTACCACTTTAATGGCCACACAACATTAACTGTAAGTATTAAAGCATCTTATAAATCTAAATGGATATATTTGATATGTTCTTAAAGGTGATGTTTTTTTTTCTTTTCCTTTACCTACACAGCAAGGCCTAGTCTCTCAGGGGGCAGTTGATGGCTTGATTGTGCACAAAGTTTACAAGGAGACCACTACGGCAATCTCCATGTTCCACAACCTCACCCAAGAGTTTAAGGTTTGTGTGCCTAATTTGAACTTAGAAATGAAAAAAAACTTTGAGGAAAAAACGAAAGGGTACTCTCATGAACGTGCATTTCATCCTCTCATGGTTTCAGGTTGAATTTGAAAGGGTGTGTGAACCCATCGCGGCCCTGTATGATAAACTTAGGGACTGTCCATATGAGGGCGATTACTTCAGACGCGAGGGAGATGCCAACTTCACCGATCAGCATCACTCGTCCATTACATTTTATGTAAGTACTATTACAAAGTCAACTGTTGTTTACAGAGACGCTAACACAAGATACGTAACGAGCTTCCGTTCTTCCAGGCGTGGCAAACAACGTTCTTAATAATGAGTTACGAGGGAAAATGCTACTCTGACGTCTTCGTGTGGCACAGAAGACAACACGCTTTCGTTCACCACCAGAGACTGGAAGACTCCGGCTACGGGCACCACTGGCTCTTGCTCAAGGGAACTGATAAGGTAAACATATTCCGTATCAGATTTACTATGGAAAATATAATGTTTACCATACAATGGAAAGTCACAGACAAATGAAATTAATGCTAAATCGTTTGATGTTTTGATGCAGGTTATGGTCGGGATGGCGGCCTCCTCCAGTGGCAACTCGTGCAGTAACACGAACTCGACAGTCTGGTTGGTCACAGATTCAAAAGTGGAGGCAAGTTGTCATGCGCGTTTGTATCGGATTTTTATAAAACCTTTTTAATAGCTATTAAAATATTTGTAATACTGCCTAGGTTTCAGTATTAAACTGCTTTGTTGCCGTGAAATCGTCTTTCTTAATAAGATTATAGTAGTTTACACCAGATTGTCACATGCAGCGTGGTTAGGTTCGATGAAGGTGGTATGTAACGCTTCATTGTCACAAATATGGTGCAGGTGTTCCAACTTCTGGCAGAGGGGGAGCGTCTGTCGAGCGAGTCCCTCCCAGGTAGCCCACTCCTGCACGTCCACGCTCGCCACGCTACCCTTACCTACAGGTACCTGGCTGAGGCTCAGTCTTGGCGCCTGGTGACAGAGTCTCCTCCTACAGGCAAGTCTCAAGGGTTATCAGTGTCTTTATTACTGACGGAGGTCGTACGACAAGGGCAAGTAGTGGATTTGTTGCGATTCGAGCAAGTTCTTGTTTACCTTCCGCTGTCATGTTCGACGTAGATAAGCAGCTTATAACGACCCGGGAACTTGTTTCTGTCGCATGTTAAGCAGTCTGTCAAAAGCTGATGCAAGATATTGCTTGGATATCTTAATCATATTTCTTCCTCATGTCAGTAACTAATGTTTTTAAAGAAAATGTAACAAAAACCTCAATATTTATAGGAAATAACTTTATTTTTTCTTAACAGGGAGTCGTCCTTAACTGCTATAGGGTTAATATTAAGGATCAGTTAACTGCGTGCCCTATAACTGTATTTATTAGATGAATTAAGAAAAACCGACGTTGATGATTTGATTGCTAGTATAGGATACGCTGCATAATTCTACATTCCTCTCCTTAAAACAGAAGTTGGTGTTGAGGTGGAACAGAAGGGCAGTCAGTTGTACTTCACGCTGGCCGGTGGTGTGGGACAGATACGGGTGGATGGGACGGCAGCCGGCACGCTGGACCTGTCCCACGCCACCCTCCACCATGCCCACCTCCTCGCTAGGGGAAAAGCTGTCGTGCTCCTCCTCATCGTCACTACCTACACCTACAAGGGCCCTACTCACACCCTTAGGGTACGTGTCTTTTCTAAGTTTAATCCAGAATTGATTACTTAACCACTGTGGTGAATGACTCAGAGTAGGATAAGGTGAATTATAAATGCATAAATTTATTAGAAAATTTGAAATACACTGGAAACTAACGGAGTGGTTATTCCTGTTATAGGTGTATCACGTTAACGAGGGGATCCCGCACTGCATAGCCGTAGAGGAATTGCAAACGGCCGGACAGTCGACTGCGTTCTTTGCTGGTAACGCGGCTGCGGGATCCATCTTCATCGTTATCACGCAACGTAACTTGTGTCCGCTTGTCTACACACTGCTAGGTAAGGGTAATCAAAATTGACTTGGCTCAGGCCACAAGATGATTGGGAAATCTTGCCTTTTAACTAATTTCATCCTCAGGAGTACGTCTTAACCATTGATAATTTTCAGTCCATTTTTGAACGTATGAATTATGCAACATAAGTGGTACGGTTCAGACAGAATATTTTCTAAGAGTACTCTGAATGCCATGTGAGCAAAACCAGTTAAAATTGGTTTATAGATGTTCTCACAAATTTGTCAATTGTCGGTTTTTCTCTATACCCTCTAAAACTTGTTTTGCATATCTCCCTCTTCCTCTCTTCAACAATGTACAATTGTTCGGTTGTTTTTCCTGCCACTAGGCGTTGCTGTCTTCACGCCCACTTGCATGAAATCCTCCACAAATATTGACTTTGTTCTACACCAGGTGACTCGGTAGAGTCGAAACCTTCTCTGTCCTTAATGGTTCAGGAAAATTAAGTAGCCGACAAAAGTTCCTGGTCATGATCAATCCTCTAAAACCCGTCTTGTTTTGTTTTGATTTAACCTTTGAACTCTCACAGCAGTTGTACTATTTCTGCCCCCTTTGGGATATCCGATCTCTATCTGTACTTCCAGCTGGGCACGAGTGATATCATATTATCTTCACTTCCTGCAAGAACCGTCCTCTCATCGTCCTTCTCTTATGCAGCCCATGTAATTACTTTCCTTGGGGCCAGTATTGGTTAGCTAGCTGTGATGCACCAGTTGTGCTGGTGGTCATCGTGATAGGGATAAGTCCTACGACCCTTCTTTTAATATCTACTCCTGTCATAATTTGATTGTTCATGCTCCAGTGCCTATTTGTTGATTTGAAAAAAAAAACAGTAGATAGATCTCTGGTCTTTGACCAAGATCATCTTCAGTGATCTAGCCTTCCTTCTCTGACGTGATCAGTGTCGAGCTATCTCTCCAGCTGATAAAGCAATTCCAAGGCATAGTGTTCTTCAGCTCTAGTGTAGATGATTCCACTTGTAGCCCTCTCCATCAACTACTTCACCTATTATGCCTTCTTATTTTCCTTATGCAAGGTCTTCACAGAGTTCTCGCCCAGATGCAGATGCACAGGATATATGCACCGAATAACATACCTTCTTTTCCCTAAACGTGTGCGCCAGAGTTGGCTCCGATCGTTGCTCTATTTCATGTCTCGAACCCAGACATTTCCTCCTTGTAAGTATGCCATAGTTCATCCTTTCCCTAAGACTGCTCCAGCCCTTCTGTTGCCCCATCTCTCACTTACGCTATTTCCATAGTACTTTGAAAGAATTTGAACAATTCTTGACTCGATCAATTTTCTTTCAGGTTAAAAATATGGTTCTTTGCGTGCAGGTTTTACTGCTGATCTATACCTACCCTTGGTCGTCCTCTCGTAGGGACTTTGGTGGATCTTCTGTGGCCTTCAGCAACTATAAGACATTGATAGGGTGTGGTACACACGTGCTTGCGTACTAGACTTCTTTCTTTGACTTCAGTTTCTCTCATTTTGTTTCTCTAAGCGTTCCAATATTGTATTCAATGGAATGCCATCACCCTCTCATCCTTTCAACAGCGGTGTTCCTCAAGGTTCTATCCCGTTGCCTACCTTCTTTCTTTACCCCACAATTCATCCTACAAGCTTATTCACTCTTACGCTGACGATTCCACTCGAAACACTATAGCTTGCTTTCTCTCCCGTCCTTATTCCCATTACTCATTACGCATAAGATGCCCTCAGGATTCTTTTAAGCATTATTCTAGTTGCATTTCTCTCTCATGACATATTGCCCCTCTATTCCAGCCCGTGCAGCATTTCTGAATCGTGTACTTTCAGGCGAAGTGCTAACGCCGTGGCCAGAGCTGAGCGTCCCAAGAGTGTCGTGGATCGAGCACTTCGAGGTCCCGTCAGAGAGGTTCCCCACGGTCATGGACCACCATCTCCTCCTCGGCCGCAAAGACAAGACAGCTTCTATTTATTACTTAGTGATGAAGGGCGCAGCTCTGCCAGAGAAACAGATAACCTGCAGAAGTTAATTGTTCGGCCGACTGTGCAGACTCTTCACCAAGAGGCATATACAACCATACCAATTTCCTCATCTGGTTGCCGTCACAAATTTGCTTGCTATCTGCTGTGAATGTTTCTAAAAAGCCACATAAGCTTCCTTCTAGGGGAAAAGACAAACGAATTTCATAAGATATTGGTCACTAGTACAGTACATTGGTTCATGTTAGAGATGTCAATTAATGTGGGCTGTGACACAATACTTAGCTTTTAACCCCTAAACCCAAGCGGCCCATATATGGATAACTGAACACTTAAGATGGCTTGGAGTGTAGTGTTGACTACATATTTATGACAGTCTTCAATAGTTGACTACATATTTGACAATCTTCAATAGTGCAAGTTGGTAACCCAAGAACTATGGTCCGTGCATGTATTGCTTAAGGCTGTACAAAATACACACCCAAGGCGTGTGAACCAGTTTTATAACGTTGAAGGAAGAAACTATGTATTGTAAGGTACGGGTTGGGAGAGACTGTGATTGGAATATGACTGTTGCTGCAAAATATAATTCTTAAGAAATGAGAAGTTTTCTTTATCCTTAATGTACACTGATGGGAAGCAGCGGATATGACTCGACTGAATGCTGCAAACATGGTAACATTTGTATAAATAGGACTTCAAAACTATTGGCCAGGATATACTTAAACATTTGTGATAGGACCTCAGGAGACTGAAAAGTAGCGGATATAAAGGTTCATTTGAATGTACTAAAGGTATTGTAAGTGGGCTAGTCTACATCTGGCCATGACGATACATGATTATTGACTAACACAGGAATGAATTCAGTGTTTAGTCAATGGGGGGGAGGGATACAAGGAACTTTACAAGGGGAGGGGACGAATTATGAAGTCTTCAGTGATGAAAAGTTAGAAACGAGTGGTGTGTAAGAACACAATGAATTCGAGATCTTCGACTTTTTTTTTATTTTGATGTAAAATTCAATATGAAATAATTTCCTTAATTGAATACAGCTGTTGTACAGAATTGTATTAAAGGGCTATAAGTTTTAAAGGTAAAATTTAGATTTGATACGAAACAGGTGATGGTGTTAATCAAGATTGTTAGATGAAAATATTTTGCAGGAATAGATTTCATTGTCAGCATGTTAGTATGGGTTACCTAAATTACACAAAGAAAATGTACCTCTTAGACCTATAATCTCGTGTAAAGGATCATACTCCTATAAGTTGGCTAAGTGGCTTAGTGGTTTACTGTCTCCTTTTTTAGGAAAAAATTTTCTGAGTCACATATCAAGCATTCCCAGGACTTTATTGACAAAATAAATAGGTTAGCCTTCTCAGATGTTA
>JAYMFT010086129.1:0-14156 GCA_038088735.1 Panulirus argus | reverse complement strand
TCCATATGTCCAAATCATTTCAGCAGATCCATTTCTGCTTTCTCATGAATACTACTATTCTTGCTATCACACCTCTCTCTTACCCCAACGTTTCTCATTCGATCAACCCTCCTCACACCTCATATTGTCCGCAGACATTTCATTTCCAACATCCATCGTGCTTCATATTTTTCCATTTCTTATTTAGGGCCCACATCGCACATCCACACAGCACCGTCGAGACGACTATACCATCAAACAAACCCATCTTCGCTCTCATAGAAAGGAACTTATCTGTAAACATAGTCCTCAATACGGCGAGGACCTTAGCCCCCTCACCCACCCTATGGCTCCCACAGTTCCATCCGCTGCCATTTCCACTCCCAGATGTCTGGAGCACTCCATTTCCTCCTCGTTCTCTCCATTCAAACGCACAATCTAGATAACCTATCTCTTTTCACTGGTAAACCTAATAAACATGGTTTATTTATTATTTACTTTCAACTTCTCCTTTCACATACTCTTCAGAACTCAGTAACTAGCTTCTACAGTTTCTCAGTTAAATTTGCCACCAATGCCTTGCCATTAGCAAACAGTAATAACCCATCTTTCACGTCCCTTTCCTAACCTCACAGAGTGGAAACCTCTCTTCAACATGCCACCCATGATAAGTCCAAAACAAAAGTGGTCAAAAATGCTAGAGTGTGGCAACAATAAGACTGGCAGCGATGCCATACGCCTAGCCAAAAACAATAGCGTCAGAGGTGCCACAGGTCCGGCCAATGACAAGATCGGGTAGGTATTGTACACGCCAGGTCTTCGAGGCCTTGTGTTTGGTCAAACACGAACGATCGTGTATGTCACATGTAAAGAAGAAGAAAAAGAAGAAGAAGAAGAAGAAGAAGAAGAAGAAGAAAAAGAAGGAGAAGAAGAAGAAGGAGAAGAAGAAGAAGAAGAAGAAGAAGAAGAAGAAAGTCACGAGGATTGCTCAGGTTGCCACATACTAAGTCAGGAGTAGAGCAAACATGGGTGTCACATGTAAAATCAACAGTGAGGATGGGGCAGAAGGTGCCAGACACCCGGTTAGAAAACACGAGAGGTGGGAATGCCAGACACCTGATCAGAAACGACAGCGGGCATGGGTGCCACACCCTAGATCAGCATAACAGCGGGCATGGGTGCTCCACCCTAGATCAGCATAACTGCAGGCATTGGTGCGACACACTAAATCAGCATAACTGTGGGCATGGGTGCCGCACATTAGACCAGCATCCCAGCGGACATGGGTGCCACAAAGGAAGTCACCTGCAAGAGTGGAGGAGGATGTTACACTTCGTCAACAGCAAGAGCGGACACAGAGGAGCTACTTACCTGGTCAGCAACAAGAGCGGGGCCCTAAGGGGTCTGCCGCACGCCAGGTCAACAAGAGGTTACCACGGGCACCACAAATACCAGGGTGGTCGGCCGGGCCAGTGGCGCTCGACGGTCTCTTGCAACTGTACTCCTCCCGCCCAACCTGCTTTTGTTTGAGCCCTTGTTGTTGCGCTTCTGCTTGACCCTCGATCTGCTAGCTGTGCGTCGTGGTTTCCTTTTTATTTTTCTAGTTTTTGTTATTCTTACTGTTTTCTGGGTCGCTTGAACACTGACTTTTTTTTAATCGTATCTTTATTCTGATGTCTGTTACCCCGAGCGCTATTCTGTGATCGCCTGTTACGGGACCGGGTGACTGACCCGTACCTGTAGCTTGACCCTAGGCGGGAACAAACTGTCGCCTTGCACTCTTCGTCCAACCGTCGTTATAGACCAGTCGACCCGTCTCACAATGTAGAAACACGAACGAGGAATCATGATTTCGTATAAACTTTTGACGTTACTCCAGCGTTTGCTCTGTTGTGTTGTGCCCCGTCTCTCCACGTCACGCTGCCATTACAATAGATGGACCGCCGCTTCCACGCTAAAATTTCACCATCTGATACGTGGCGGTGCGAGTAGTGCCAGACTGGCCCGAGACCGGTTAATTGCATACTGGTCCTCGGCAACACAGGTCCCTGAGGACTCTCCTGTACGTCCCTCACGGGGAAGAGGAGTGGCGGGTAATGTGTCACATGCACTGCGTGATACTCATGAGCGACTGCCGGAGCGTTAGGTCCTGACGGAGTAGTAACGAGAGCGGTTGGAGGGGCTGGCGCGATGTCAGCTCTGTCAGCGAGTCTTGGCTCCCTCGATGCCAAGTATGAAACAATTATTAGGAAATATTTGCACATTTCTGAAAATTTTAATGGACCTCCGACATTATCGCCTACACCTTCGATACCTTATTATATAACGAGGGCGTTAGATCCCGATGGGTCCCGGGCCGCGCCCCCTAGCGCCCTGGGATCACGAGCGGAAGCAAAATAAATTCAAGCGACGAGGCGACACTGGGTAACTCGGTTCGTAGGTTGTTTTATGATGACTCAGGAATGCAACAATGCCACTAAACTCCACAAATATAAAAATGGGAGAGTTCGGGCGGCGCGAGGAACAGAGGGGTGAGGATGGGAAGGGGGGGGGGGGACCTGCCCCGGCGCCACCAGACCTGCCGGGGGTCGGGGGGTGGGGTGGGGGGGGGGACCCCCGGGCCAGTCATAGCTGGGCGGGGGTGGCGACAGGGAGGAGCGGCCTCTTTCATGTCACTAATTCATAGAATGTGTTTTGGCTGACGAGTCGTAGTTTATTGTTGATACCTCAGCTCCGTACACCGGAATCCTTGATGGCATGCAACATGCGTGACTGTAAAAGCATGTGGGTGAGGAGTATGACTCTGGGATTAACACATCGATGGTCCTCTCGCCCTGCACATTGCACCCACTGACCATAACACCGTCTGTAATGTACTGTGGTGGTTCTCCTGTCACCACTGCATCATGGTAAGTTGGCAGCGTGTCTCGCGCTGTCGCAATTCCAACGTGGCGGTCGTGGGAGAAGTGCCTCACATCCTCATTCTCTGGATATTAGACGCAGGCGTGGCTCATGAAACACTCGCACGGTCGCAGCCACTCATCCCTCGTCCGCCTCGTCCCCTTGACCGATATAACTGGATAACACGCGCTTCAGTCCATTATGATACGGCAGAGATATCTGGCATTAAGGGCGGCCAGATGACTTCAGGGTAGAGCGAGAGTGAGAGCAAGTTTCGGTGGTGTGCGGCCAGATGGCAGCAGCTGCCAGTGGGGCTCGGTGAGGCAGGTAACCACAACCCATCCTCCCTCCTCCGCCCGGGACACCCCCACTCAATATTCTTTATCGAAACATTTAACACGCTTCTGGTTCAGTTCGTCTCCATGACAGAAATACTGCGGGAGGGCGCTGGTAATGGTTGGTCCTGTGTTTATTTATGCACTGCAAGTGACAGTAGTGGTGAGCAGGGAGGCTTTAGCAGCGTCGAACAAGTATGATGAGCGGATTAGTGCTCCTCATCAGTAAGGAACCGAAAGTGCAGGTAAGGAGGTTTATGAGAATAAAAACCACAAACACGGGCCTCCTACGGAGATACCACCTCGTCTTGACATCGTGGATAAGAGGAGCAGGGGGAAGATCTTCATCAGGAGTGAGGACGGAGGGGGAAGCACACCCGAGCCGGGAGGAGGATGAGAGAGCTGGAAGGGTCAGGAGCCCAAGCTTGAAATGTCATGTGATTTGCAAAGAGAAAGAATGAAGCGTGAGACTTCCCAGATTGCCCAGCAGGCTCTAATGACAAACGATCCTCCAGTGCAAGGATTTTAGTTTGCATCGTGCAGACGTACACGACACTGGACAGTGTATAAAATACTTTATAGTGGGGCGGTAACTTCTTTTCCTTCATAGATTAATCTATTCTTTATCTGGACTGATTGTGTATTGAGATGCTGTGCGTACAAGGAATGTCTGTCGGGCATTCACTCGAGGCAGTGCACATCAAACCTTCGTTGCCACTTGGCCAAGACAATCAGTGTTGCTGCCTCGCCTCCACGCCCACGTAGCCACCTGACCACCACACCCACTCGGGTAGCAGATCTCTGTGACCTTTCTCTTATCTAACCATCACTCCTTAAGAGCAACCTGACCACTACTCCCACGCAAGAACCTGACAACCAAGCCCAAGCCCGTACCGAAACACCTGGACGAAACTCCCAGGTAAGAGCCCGGATACCAAGCCCACAGATCCATTTTGCCAACACTCCCGAGCGGCACCCTAACCGCCATGAACATCAAGCCCAAGTTGTTACTTTCAATCACGCCGGCAAAGAAACCTGAGCCATAAAGCCCTAAAATGACACCAGACCTCCTCACCCACCCCTGCTGCTGGGCTACCGAGCCCTCGTAAATACCCAACAATTATGCACATGCCACAGGCTGACCACTTCGCCGAAGCTGCCATCGCATTCACCCTGCTTCCCGAACCAACATGCACACCCCGCTGTTTATCCTCCACTCCCCTACTGCTGCCGGAACACTCTGTCAACACTTCTATGTCCATCGCGTCGCTACTTGACCGCTACACCCGCTGTCACCTAACCATTGCCATGCTCTGCGCCTGAACACCGCTCTGATGCCGCCAACTTCCCGTCGAGTCCAGGTTCCGCTGAACGACCGTGCTCTCGTTGTCACGTGACTACGCCCCTACATCACCACTACACTGACGTAGCCACTGAACTACATTGCTCTCCAATCCAGTTAATTGCAACATTCACCAGACCAAAACACCACTCACGCTGCTCTTTAACAACCTTAGTCATTTTGTTGTTAAACAATTACAAATAACCACAGACCTATGTAGTCCGCGTTCACATTGCTAAACAACAACATCGCATACGCTGTTATCACTGCACCACCACCTCACAACTACGCCCATGCCGTCACCACACAACCACGTCCCACGACCACCAGAACCCCAGCACGAAGACGGCTGTCGCCATACCCTCGCGTCTGCTCTACCACTCGACGACCTCTACGCCTACACTACGCTTCAACGGCCACGCACACATTGGCATCAGACTATTATACATACATTACGGCCAGATCACCACCGCCGAGTTATCTACAGGCCATCACTCTTTACACGGGCCACCTGACACCCACATCAGACCAGCACGTGAGCATCGCGTCCATACCGGATTACTGAGTCCACACTCACGCATGATTTTTACGCTCACATCATCACCTTGGCTACCGGGTACACACCACCGTCTTGACGAGCGCGACCACACTGCTTGTTCACCACCAACTAACACTTGACTCCTGGCCAGCGTGTGCTCTCTCCGGCACCTGACCACAGCGATCTCCCTCGCTGCCACTTGCCCACAACATGCACAACAGCACTTGACCAACGTAACCACTTATCCATCATCACTTGACTTCGCTAAAACTAACATGTAACTATCACGCCAATACTATTGCTTGAACAACAAGCTAACGCTGACACCCAATAAACACGCTAACTTTACCACCTAATTGCTTCTTCAGTCCTGTCATTCGTGCCAACACACTCACCTAACTATCCTGCCAACACTCCCGTATGACCATCATGGTAACGCTCGTAGTTGACCATCAGGCGCAGGATGGAACATGAGCAACACTAACATCTGATCACCATCTCAAAACAACAACCTAACAACCGTGCCAACACTACCATTTGACCACTATGCCATCATAACCACCTAACCACCATGAGAACGCTGCCACCTAATCATCACACCAACACAACCGTCAGTCACTCCAACATAAACACCTCGCCAACAGCGCGATTTGTTCGCCACGCTAACTCAACCATCTGACCCCCCACAGCTAAACAAACGTCTTACCTTCTGACCACCACACAAATACCCCCCACTTGACTACCATGCCAACAGTACTGTCCACATTCCCTACTTTATTTTCAGTATCAAAAACCCGACAGTAGGGACTTCACCCACAAGACTGTTTTGTGGTTGTTATTAGTTTCAACTGGATCGCCCATGTGGGCAAAAGTTACAGCTTGATGTTTATATCATTAAGCTTCGAAGTATGATGAATCCTTTTCATCAGTCTTATAACATTTTTTATCAGTTCATCTCTCTTTACTTCTAAACCTAGACGGTAAATGACATTTTTAAAAGTGATGCTCAAATGTATCCTTTTCTTCTGCAAAACATAAATTTAGTCCTTCCTCATCGTCCTCACAGCTAAATTCGTATTTCTATCCGCTTCTGTATCTAATGAGCAATCTAATCATACTATCATTCTTACGCCAGCTCTTTCCATATGTTTGATATCCTATACCTTTACATATTTCATCATACCCGTCTATATTCTACTGTTTTCTTTAATATCCTCTATGTCTCAAAGTCCCTTCTCCTGAACTTTCCTCGTCACATGGTGTTTTGATATACCATATATGTCTAGGTACATGAAAATCTATCTATCTCATTCTGCTTACATTCATCTTTTGCCAAATTATCAGCCAAAGTATTCCCAAACAATCCAACATGAGCTCTTACCCAAAATGCGATCAGGAACATTACTGAGACCATAGCTGATTCCATCAGTCAATCCATGAAGATCTTTAGCTTCTATGTGATGATAGACGTCTTTTTCAGCCCAGCCACAAGGATAAAGTCGTAGGATGTCAAGTCTGGACTGCAAACGGGCCATTCATACACTCAACGTCTTCCAGTCCAACTTCCGGGGAAAGTCATGCAACCACAACCATACATCACTGGAAATATGAGGAGGTGGCTCATCCTGTATGAAATACTGAGTATCGATGTTGTTTTACTGAGTGCACTTTGCACTTGAAAGTGGCCTGGCAAACCTGATTGTATAAGAAAACGTGTTAAAAATGCCGAAGGATGTGTGTAAACGTGTTGTGTATGTCATGAAAAAAGTATCCCTATAAATGCTGCATCATTTTCACTTTGTCTCGCTGAAATCGGTTGAAAATGAAGAAAATGATAAGTACCAATATTTCAGAACTGGAAGTGCCTTAGCATACCCCTATACAAATAAATGAATTATATATATATATATATATATATATATATATATATATATATATATATATATATATATATATATATGAATTGATGCTCAATTCCATCAATTTACAGTTCATCTTTATTTATGAATAGACATGTTGATGATTGTGTGACTACATTAATGTATCCTCTCACAAATGTTAAAACACCAGTCATCACTGACCTGTGAAGGTTACTGGGTAGGTGCACATAGTTTCTGACTCCACCGTTTACGTAATCTCACTTCTAATTGTGTGTCCCTCATGCTCACCTTCTCGCGTTAATACCAATAGCAGTGAGTGCGCAGATTCCCTCAGTCCACTTACAGTGACGATCCTTTTGAACATGCTGCAAGTTGTTTAAGAAAAAAAAATAACAACTTGAGAGACCTGACCACGGATGCTTACAACCAGGTAATATCTTAATCATCCTTTTCTTATAAGAAGCAGAAGATGAGGCCGTCACTCGTATTGTGTCGACCTTGCCGGAAATTGCTGAGTGTCTCGCGATGTTTCACGGCGCAGCATTGAAAATTACAGGTCGGGGTCGCCTGTTGGATATATCTGATCAGACGGAGGAAATTCCTCGAATGCCTTTGAGGACATTATCTTATGTTTTACGGGCGAGGCGAGTACCATCCTCCTACGGTAACGCCTGTGCTTACTTCACGCTGCTAATGTTACGTATGTGGCTGACCACGAACCCTGACTAACTCCCCTGATGCCACCAATAAACAAGCCGACACCAGTTGTCTATCTGCAGCTGCTTCTAAGTCCGTCGCCTTTCTCTGCCACCACCATGTGACATATGATTTCATACGCTGCCACCACATCCTCACGTAAGGCGTTCTCTTGACACCACTTGCTCAAAGTTAAGATCCAGATAAGACTTGTTTTCCCCTCACACCATCGGCTTAGATGAGCTTCATCTCTACACCACTTGCGCAGATTAGCTGATCGCTTGAAGTCAAGTAACTACACTGGTTGGTTTCCAGCACTTCTACCACCATTAGCCTAGTTTTATTGTTCTAATTACAATAGATCTGATAGCGAATACGTAAGGAAATGGTGGACAAAGCGAGTGACAGAAAACTCCTGAATGAAAAGGAAGAAAGCTACGAGAAGGATGCTGTAGTAAGTGACCGAATAAGGTGAGGATAACTCATGAATAGTGAGGAGCAGCGAGGGGTTGTAGCGAGCCATACCTACAGTCATACCCGGCCGCCCGCCCTCACAACACATTGTTTCCCCCAGGCCAACACAGCCAGCCCCGCCCCGCCCCGCCCCGCCCCTGGGCTGACGCGACACCTGAGCCCCCGCCACCAGACCCCATGCCTCTCGGAGCCAAAAATGACCTCGGTTGTCACACTTGGTGCATAATGGTTGGCAGCTCTGACCAGACCAGGTTACGGCGTGTGTCGGCCAGTCCACGCCGCTGCCACGCTCGATAAATCACCCAGACATTATTTTCTATTTAGAGTTATAGAAGGTGGCGCCGTTGGCTGGTGTCGATGTCACCGCCGCTACTCCTGCTGCTGCTGCTGTAAATGATGCTCTCGCCCTCCTCTGCTCGTGTTACCGCCCTAGATGTATATGCTGCCCTACAACAACAACAACAACAACAACTACTACTACTACTACTACTTCTACTACTATTACTGTTACAGTCACTACTGCTGTTACTATTAATGTAATACGACTACTACTGCTATTACTACTACTGCTACAACAACTGCTACTACTATAACTGCTGCCACCGCTACTACTGTTACGATTACTACTGCTGCTACCACACCACCACCACCACGAGTAATACTGCTAGTACTGCTACTACTACTACTGTCACTAATGCTACTTCTACTACTACTAATATCACTACTACTACTATCACTACTACTGCCACTACTGCTAGTACTACTACTGTTGCATGGTATGAGCGTGTTGTGTTTCACCCTGATTTATTTGTTGCTTACCCATAATGTAAGGTGATAAGATCTAAGGTTCCCACAACAAAGTAACCACTTTTTAACTGACTTCACATTCATCGTACAAGCTGACTCTGCGGAGGTAATTAGAAGTGACAAGTCTATAAACAGATTGGAGATGATGGTGAGAGAGACATATCTACTGCTACAGTAGTATTACAGTACTTAAGGTAAGAGAAGAAAACATACACGGATGAAGGCATTTAAAAAGGAAGATATAAGAGATGCAATAAAGCTCTTAAAGAATGGAAAAACTTAGGATAGAATGGAGTAGTGAGGATGAAGAGCAGACTGCTCTGGAGTAGATTTGGAAAGTGTACTGGCAAGCATGGAAAAGTAGCCATGTGCCTAAGGACTGGACGAAGGCAGTAATCGTTTCACTTTATAAAGGACGTGAAGTTAAAACGAGTGTAAAGTAATGCAACGGAATGAGTTTCCTTTGCTTAGTTGGCAAGGTGTGTGGGAGGACAGTGACTGATGATGTCAAAAGGAAGAGTGAACCCCTTACTGGTGCAGAACAATGTGTGTCTACGAACAGAAGAGAGGTAATGTTCACCAAATTTACGCAGGACAAGTTCTGCAGGAAAGGGACCTACGCAGAGGTTGTGGGTTTCGGAAAGAGTTATGATATAGCGTACGGGAAAGCAAAACTTTGATTCTGTATGATGCGTAAGGAAGATTTTTTTTTTTTTCATGCTGTTAAGAGCCTTTATCAGATGAAACAACGACTTTGTTGGAGTAATTGGTGGTATGAGTGTGTCACTTACAATGATGCGGGAGTGTGGCAAGGTTGTGCGATGTTACCGCGGTTGTTTCATGTGTTTATGGATGGGGCATTGTGTGCTCTAATACATAATCACAGGGAAACAGAATGTTATATGTTATATGCGGATGATACCGTGGTGTTACCTAATCAGCTGAATGGCAGATCACACTGTAATATCAGTTTGCATGATGATGAAGAAGTGGAAACTGTGGATGAGCTTAGATATCAAACTGGGATGATAGTGAGGATGGTAGCGGGGAAGCTGAAGGTGAAAGGATGGTCATGTAAAGATGAAATATTGGAGGTGGACTGAGAGCTCTATCAACTATGAAAAGACGAAGCATAGAATGTACAAGAAGCTTTCACGAAGGATAGGTTGAAAGTAACAGGAACAGAAATGATTTGCAAGCTAGAGTGGTTGAAAGCAGAACTACAAACACGTTTAAGAACAGACTTGATAAATATTTCCCTTCAAGTCCCCGACTGACATTAGTTGCGCCTCCTTAGTCACACTAACAATTTGCAGGTTATTCACTTGAATTATCTGTATACCTTTTAACTTTTACCACAGTATTCTGTGAGTTTCTGATATCTTCCACTGTCAGAAACAGCCTCGAAAGGACCCAATTGTCTCTTGAAGTTTGAATTCCTTTGTAATGTATTGTATTGTATTGTACTGCATTGTATTCCTAATGAGATGATTTAGACGAAGGTATTAGGGGAATAACGGGATCGGATGCGTTGGAAGCTCTTGTGTACGGAAGTGACGTGAATGGAGATGGTGGTCTCACTGGACGAATTAACTTAATGTGTGAAGTGATAAGTAAGAAGCGTTTATATAGGTGTGGATGTCCATGGGTTGATGATGTGTGAGTGATATTGTGAGGCTTACGTGCCTGATCCAACCCATGAATGAGAACGGATTAAATGAAAATAGATAGATATGTAGATCGATAGATAGATATATAGATAGACAGACACACAGAGGCATACTTAGACAGATGTCTTCATCTTAAAAGAAAGATAGATAGGTAGGTAGATAGATAGATGAGTAGGCGAATAGATAGATAGATATATAGATAGATAGATAGATATATAGGTAGAACAGACAGACAGACAGATAGATAGATAGATAGATAGATAGATAGATAGATAGACAGATAGAGATATACTTTGACAGAGGTTTTCAATTTATTATAATGAACAACTTTGTGGTTAGACTAAGAGGGAGCAAAAGAACTAATATAACAACAAAAGGGAACTACCCAAGGTCCACATGTATGGTGAGAGTGTTATGGTTCTTATAATTGTCCTTATCACCTGAAGAAAGCGTTAGAGATTTTTCGGTATGAGGACATTGCTAGGCCTAAATCCCGACCAACCAACCAGGGAACAGGAAGTTGTTCTGAACTATGAAGAGTACCATGTGAAACAAGTTCAATTCGTTTTGGTGAAACAGTGAAACAAGAGGAGGTCTCTCAAATCAAGCGTGATTATCTTATTAACTTTTCTTGATGAATTATAGTTTTCGTCTGGAGAATAATGTAGTCACCTTTTCACCGAGGATAATAATAATTCTTGAAGGATTATCAGCTTATAACTGCAATCTGTTTACCGTTAGCTCACGCCTTATCATGACTAAGTGAAGAATATTTCACGTCATATCATCGTAAGATATTACTAATATTACGAATGATGATATTCATTCAGCCGAAGCCAAGATAAATATTAGTGAAATAAATTGCGACATTAGGGAAATCAATTACTGTGAAAACTTCAGAGTTTCAAACTCAAATCAAAATTGATTTCTGAACAGTAATAAGGAAAATGCCTTTGTAAATTTGGCATCACATTCATTAATCATTCAGTTACTGTTTGCATGTCATACATATTATCATGTAAATGTATCTTTGTGAACTACAGTGCTGCACAGATAGTGACAAAATCGGCAACTCTTGTACTGTTATAGCTCTGGAATCACTGTACTCTGGTCATTATGTGTAATTAAGAAGGTTTAACAGAGTTTATGTAGAGTTAAATAGCCTAAATGCATGTTAGATTTATAGGTCACATTGTCATTGGTATGTAGTCACTGCAGAGTTAAATTGACGCCTGATCTCGGGTACTTATGGCTACTACCAAATTGGGATCGATTTAAGTGTATTCTGAACTAGGAAAGAAAGAGAGAGCGGATGTGAACGAATGAGGTCTATTCTTCGTCTGTTCGTGGCCCTACCTAACTAACGCGGGGACTATCTAGCGAGCACGAAAAGTAATTTAGATATGCAAGAATGGGATGCTAACACGTTAGAACATTATAAGTCTGAAAGATAAGAAGAACCATAGCATCATCGCCAGTGCTGAATTGCGAGAGTTGAGGTAGAGAGGCAATCGGAATGACTGACCATTTGATCTGTTTTCTACGTGTAACTTGCTGAAGATTTTTCGTAAGTAATGTTTGTGCAGGTTTCAAATGAGGCAGCGGTTCACAGTGGCTGTTAAGAAATCTGCGTGTCACCTCACTCCCCAGGTGTGAAGTATGACAGTTCACACATGTTGGCCGGCACGTCATAATGACATAGACATATGACAGGTCTTGCTTGTTCTCGTCCTGCCCCAGACACTAAACATCCAAGACTGGACAACTATATTAACCATGAAGTGAATACAGTAAGTTAAAATTCAAGGACAAAATGCTCATATTACAACAAGGAACTAAGAGAATACAAAAGTTTACTTGCAAGTTATTCCACCTAACTTGTCATGACACACTACAGTCTCTTTGGCAATGGACGACGAGGAAAGGAAAACACAGATCGATTACTTCCAAGCGAACATTGTTGTAAATCAGTGATACTTAAACAGGGCAAACTCCGAGGCTGTGACTTCTTCCCTGGACAGGTATTTTCTATGAAAATAATGGCTATTTATATGAAGTGTTTGGGAAAGATATGCTACTGGTGGAGTCTCGTGGGCAAATATATTACCTTCCAGTACATAACTATCTGTAGATCCTATTGAACGATATGTACGATATTTACGACAGACGGTGACCATCAGCATCACTGGGGCCACACACCGATACAACAACAAAGACTGGACGCACAGAGAGGCTGCCTCAGAAATCTCCAGGATATTGTGGGGTGTCTGAGGTTGTCACTGAGTTCGACAATGGAGAGGTCGAGCTGTACTGCTCATCACGGAGATACGCTTACAGTCTATCTGGACCTACAGGAGATCTACAGTGTCCTGTGTTGGCATAGCATGTTGTATGTGACATACAACACATGTAACTATAGAAGTTGTCTTACACATCACAAACATCAATATGAAGTCCACAAACAAATTAGATACCCTCAGATCACTCAGTGGGAATAACTTTGAACACAAGCAAACGAGTCCCTAGCAATCCTCTCCAAACAATTCATCTGCTTCAGTCAAAACTATGCTTCACCTGCCTGAAGACCTTTTTTCAGAAGTAGACGAAGTAAACCACAAACCACATAAATCAGAACACCATCAGGAGTTACCAGCTACTAAGCAGCCATAAGCAACCAACATTTACTCAAAATACAAGAAATACTTTCAATACAATCCCATATCATCTTCTTTGCCAACATTTCTATGTAAGGACATGTGATCCCGGTCATCCGAGGCACTTCATAATCCTACAGAAACCTTCATGCAGAAAATGAAAGCTCATCTCAGCCTCACACTTCAGCTACTTGTACTCAAAGGTTCCTTTTTCGATAGCAAACACGACCTCGACCAAACTCACTGACACCGACATGACCCGACGCTCGCTCACCAAGGAACCATTCCCTCAATCCAAACGTAAACCTCAGTCCACCAAAAAATACACTACCCTAAAACTGCACTACCCAAACAAGTACGTCACACTTAGCACATCTGTATTCTGGACACCACCCATCGCATCAATATTACAGACTTTGGTTTAACATTTCAGAGGACTCCTCATGCTCAAGAAGCAACCTTCATGCCAAAGAGACAGGACACATTCTCCAGTTTACCTTGCACACTTACACTGCCCAGACATACGTAAAATATCATGTCACTGCATGACAGGTGGTACACGGACGTTAGACGTGGCTGACTTCCTAAGGGCTGAGGGTTACAGGATTCAAAGTTCAACGTATAACGTTAAAATATATAAAAGGTGCTGAACTATATTATGATATATCTTATCTCAAAGATTCTTCAGGGTGATTACGCTCCTTTTGTCCACAAATCATCTCCAACATGACCGATCTCTCATGCATGCCTGTATCTCCGAAATTGGTCTGTAATCGGGATGCCGATCGAGAGAATAGAATCCTTGACGTTGTGATAAGTTTTCAAGAGAGAAGATATAACAACATCAAGTTGTTATGTCTTTTCTCTTGAAAACTTATCA
>JAYMFT010086108.1:0-11737 GCA_038088735.1 Panulirus argus | reverse complement strand
ATATATTGTAGAGAGAGAGAGAGAGAGAGAGAGAGAGTGTTGTGTGTGTGTGTGTGTGTGTGTGTGTGTGTGTGTGTGTGTGTTTTACTATATGGGACTCCTTGGCACTTTTTTTTTTTTTCGTGTAAGGAATTGAGAATGAAAAGAACTCATGAAAAATGAAAAGACTGGCTGATGTCTAGATTATATAGTCAACAAAATTTAAAATCTGTTCTATAACTCAAACCGGTAGAAACTAGAATTTCAATCTGTCAGTTAGAAATAGACTAGATATTGACCAGTTTGTAGTTTAAAGTCCAACATTAATTAACATAAGAGATAAATGTAATTTTGAATCACTTGTTTAATTGAAGCTGAAAGATAAAAAGAAAAAAATTAAAAAGATGGAAGTCTATATTGCAATACTTGTACCGTTCCTATACGAAATTTTTCATGAGTTTTATTCAGGATAGGTGTCATTCAGCTGAATTGCGAGCCAGACAGATCATTGATAACGCATACAGATATTACGAGGATTTTCCGGTTCACGAACAGTGTTGGGAAATTCCGAGATTGTGTACTTAATCATTCGTGCTCCCTCCCCCGTTACTTTTGAAAACCAGATTCGTGTTTTTCATGTACGTAGTGTGTCTGTGGTCAGTGATATTAGGGTCTGTGGTGATGCATGGCTGTGGTCAGCGTTATCAGTGTCTGTAGTCAGTGTTACTACTGTCTGCGGTTACGCATAAACCGTGGTTAGTATTACTAGCGTCTGTGGTCAGTGTTACCTGCGTCCTTGGTGATATTGTCACCAGTATCGTTGAATACATCGTATTCATGTTTTACTTCAGCGCCTTCGTCTGTGTTTTATGGCAAGTGATGATTGTCTCTGCCATTGCATGCAGCTAGGAAATTCGTTCTCTTGTATCTTACTGTCTTCTAGTTTCGGAAGAGTGATTGATTTTTTCATACCACCTCTGGACGCCACGCGCAGTCCGACATGTACTTGCCGACGCACACAAATAAGAAGATGGGGTATCAGAACCCCGTTTTCGCTTTGTGACCAGATGAAGATAATTGTATGTCATTTTATTCATTTCTTTTTTCCTCCTGAGATATTCTATTACCTGCAGGCGTCACTCAGCATCGTCTGTACCTGTACCAGGCAGGCAGTGGGACTCGATACCTTTCATTATCGTAACTGGTATTGTTGTTCGTCCTTGGGCCTGTCACATGCCATGCCCTGGTCCTGTTCCACTTCTGTTCCTGGACTGCATGATGTGTGTGTGTGTGTGTGTGTGTCATTACTATTTTTGTGTTACAGGGAGAGAGTTTTACATTCGTGTTGCCCCGTCTTTACCCTTGTATATATATTTATAATGCCTTTACTCCGATAGATGTAAGCAAACACGCACACATACCATAGCCTAAGCAAGGGTTATCCGTTTATCGACCAACCCCGAGGGGTAGATGAACACCTGGGTTGGTTATGGGCCGACTGCCGTGCCCAGAATTCGAACTCATGCGGGTGGGCCCATGTTAACTCATGGTCAGTAACAGTAATCACTCTAGTGTGTGTGTGTGTGTGTGTGTGTGTGTGTGTGTGTGTGTGTGTGTTTGAGTGTGAGTGTGTTCAGCGGTATTTTCATTATGGTAACCGACATGGCGTGGGGAGAAACATGCCCCAGGCACAGCCATCTTGAACGAAAGGAAGATAGAGTATGAGAAAAAAGAAAGAAGAGGTCAGAGTTTTTTACGTGTTTGGAAAGAAATAAGAAGATAATTCTAAACAACTGTTCGGGGGAAGGAGGACGTGTCATAACGGTCAATCCTCGTGTGGCTGGTCTTCATACAAAAGGATCAGCCTGCCGCGTACCACGGGCCCAGACCAAGGACCCACGCAAACAGCTTACGAGACCAGTGGCCGAAATATACCTGTAAGACAGGGAGAGGGCAGCAACATCACGGCTGACAGAAAGGGATGGTTGAAGAGGAATGACAACTGGAAAGTTCGATGAGACAGAAAGCTTTTGATTTAATTCTGGTTGATAGGGACGTGGAGGAAGAGCCACCCGAGATACATGAATTGTACTTCGTACTAGAGCGAATATAACCCCTGCTGATATGGAACAGCTGTTCACATAAGATAATTACTGCATCTGCATCACGTCTCCAGCTTTTGGAAAGCAGATTTTGTATGTTGATTTACTTGGGGTTTGTAAGATGTAGTGGAGGACATGGTTATGCTTAACATGTTTACTTTATTGGGGAGTGCAATTATAATGTCTTGAAATTTAACAGATGAAAACGAATGAGATTAAGAAGTAGGTAGAAACAGCTTTTTTTTTTTTTGCGCTATTGAATTGAACCAAGTTACTGTTTTCCCATTCCATGGTGCTACACAGATGGAGGAAAAAAATAAGATTATTAGAGGGTGAAGGAGAGGGAAAGAGAGTTGAAGCAAACAGTTTGGAATCAAACACGCAGGAATGAATAAGGTTATAGGGTGAACAGATCATCTATGAAGAGAAGAAAGAGAGTAGGGGATAGGACAGAGCCCTGAGGGACAATATTATTGGTAGGTAAGAGGGGTAAGTCGCTCCATCATTGACAGCCACACTGCACCACCCACCGAGGAAGGTATGCATTAGATAAGAGAGAGAGAAGCAGAAACGTCAAGATTTAAAACAAAGATTAATTTTTTATGTTGGAGACTCCAGTCACAGACAAAGCTCACCTCGAGGCCAGGCCTCAGTTGAAATATGAAAAGGCTTAAAGAAAAAGGGGAAGTAAGTAGAGAAGGGGAAATATATTTGAACGGTTATGGAGCGAGTGAAAAGTTTGTCTTTTGAAAGGGGCAAGTTGTAATTGGTAGGAAAGACATGGGGAGAGTAAAGAACTCCAAAGCTTCGCGTTGTTAGGAAAGAAACAAACTTAACAACGACAGCCTCAAAATGTTAAGGACCACACATTATTTATGTGACGCAGAGGCTTGCCGGGTGCTAGTTGCAGCCAGCTCTCAGGATCTTAAACCAATGTAATATCTGTTGTAGAAAGAAGAGAGCCAGCACTACTGGGTAGGGCATATAGTTCAATTTGCTCTGCAGGAAGAATTGATGAATTAGATCCGTTTGGACTATACTCTTTCTCGTAAGTAGGTAGAGTTAGAGCCTCCCTAGATATGAAAGCAGTACTCCATACAAGGACGAGTGAGTCCTTAGGATCAACAGAGCATGTGTTTAGAAGAGAAGAATTTACGACATTTGAACAAGACTCCCTGTTATTTAGGGAAGACTTAGCTGTTTATGTAATGTGTGGTTTCCATGGAAGGGTAGGTGTTACACTGATACCAAAGTATGTGTATTTTGTTGAGTGATGGAATTACAGATCCATCAGAACAGTAGAGAAAGTTGTAAGGGAGTTTTAAGCACAGAGATAAGCAAAAAACAGGTTTTAGAGGCATTAGTCGGGTTGCCTTTGTCTTACTGGAAAATTCTGAGTCTATAGAGGAAGGTTTGGCGAAACGAGAGACCGAGCAGGAGAGCAGATGCATTGATTTGAAGGGAGTAAGGAAATGCATTGTTGAGTCGTTTCCGTATGAATGCATATGGTTATCCACCGAAGAAGGAAAATGGTTGATAACATGGAGGAAAAAGTGTATGAGACAGGCGGTACCTTGAAGGACACCGTGTTGACAGGGAGAGAGTAAGAAGTCGGTTCATCAGCAGACGCGGAAGCCGTTTTGCTGATCTGTCAGAAGGGAATGGGATTCAAGTAAGTGTATGAGAAAGTGAGAGTTCAAGGGAGTTTCAGAGACCATTTCCCCAGTCAGTTCTTCCTGCGTTTGAGAGAGAGGTGCGAGTGGGGCGCGGTGCTGCCCTGAGTCGTAGTCTCACCAGGTTATGTGTCCCGGCCCGACTACTGGCGTAATGTCAACGTGCCCGCTCCTTGGCTCGTCTTGTTATTCTCCTTCGCCCAGTCACGCCTGCCATTGCCTGGGTTTCTTGTATTGACTAAATACTTTAAGTTGCTATGGTGTTAATTATCATCATTATTTAGTCAGCATTTTCCTTCGTTGTTGTGTTGACTGTCTCTCATGTTCGTTGCGCACCCGTGATTTTTCCTCCCTTAACGGGAGACGTAGGGAATCTGGTCACGTCTGTCTGTGGAGCTTTTTTTATTTTGTGCCGGTGTCCCCAGCAGATTTATTGTGCACCTTATGCTCATCCTGTGAGCGGTAGGGAAAAAGGATTCCAGAGGTCACAAAGAGTCACACCACATTGGTCTTATATATCTGCATTAATTGTTAAAAATTTGATCCATTACGTAAGCTGCATTACATACATAACATAGTTTTTCTTACTGTAAGTTTTACCGACTAGTTGCAAGACAAGAGTCTTAATATTTCAGGTGTCTTGTTATTGATGATATGGTGTTGTGATATTTCTTGCAGGGTTTGTTTACCCCTATCACAAAAGGCTGTTTTTTTTCACATTCCCTATAGGACACAGTGCTTTAGTTTGTGTTCAGATCTTTGGCCACAATCTTTACAATTCACATGGTTAATATCTCCAGATGGGCCAAAGCGCCAGTAGTACCTATAGCCTAGTTTTATTCTTGCAATTACAACATCATATAATCTGCTAATCTTATTACTTTCTCCATATACATGTTGTACTTTGCACATTTCACAGTGACGTAAATGTTTCTGCTTATCTGAACTCGTCTTCGTGCTTCAAAGAGGTCTCTTAATTCCTTTCTAATTACAGTTTCGAGGCTTTTTATTGACATACCAATGTTGCTTTCAACATCTTTACTTGTGTAAGTTTGGCTAAAGCAGCAGCTTTGTCATGCTCACGGAGGCCTATATGAGAGGGAATCCATAACAGTGTGATTTGAATCCCTTTGAATATTTGTCTCTGGCTTCAGAGACTATCATGTTACATTTTGATCTCAGGGTGATAAGGGCGAGTAGTGAAGATAAAGAATCGGTGATAATTATACTATGGCAGTGATTTTTACGAGCTCAAGAGCGATGAGTATGGCGAACGGTTCCGTTTATAGGGAAGATGCCCAAATGTTATTCTAACGCCATCGGACTGCATTACAATGGCAGCATTGCCTGCCCTTCCAATGACGGAGTTGAGTGACCCGTCAGCATAGCTACACTGGACCATGTTACTTTCAGTCTAAAGTTTCTGTATATGTTCAATAGCACTGGTTTTGTCTGTGTGTTGAGGGCGAAGATTGTAAGTAATTAGTTCTTTGGTCGATAATTTGGTGCTTTTATGTTAACGGGAGTTACTTGCCAGGAAGGCGGGGAAATGCTGCTACTTCCTAACTGTATAAAAATGATCTAGTCCACACCCGATTTCTGATGTTTACCCGGCCTTTAGTTTCTGTCCCATTCCGCTCCAGCTTTTTGTTTTTAACAGGTTGGTTTGAGGGAAAAGAAACGGTTGGGTAATACGAAATAGAAGATAACGATGTATGGTGTAGGTTATCTTAAGTGTGTGGGATGTTTGCTTGTGGCTCGCTTCCCCCTCCCCCTCCGCAGCTCAACACCCTCCAGCCTCCCGCTGGCTTGTGGGTCCCTTGGGGGTGGTGCTGAGTCACGAGTCATGGCTGGGGGCAGCCGCATGAAAGGACCAGTTGAGAGCAGTGCAATATGGTGGGGCACCGGCCGCCTCCTGTCTTCCTGTCTTCTCGGGCAGGTCCGCAGCTCTTGAGGCAGTGAGGGAGAGACGAGAGGGAAATGTACGTATGTTGGAGGGGCGGGAGAAGGAAGTTGCGGTGGTGGGAGACGTGAATGGGGAGTTGATATGGAGATGGAGACTGTGGGTAAAACGCTGTTTAGATATGGGTAGGTCTGAAAACCTTTTCGTAGGGAGGAAGGAGTCGTTGGCTGTAGAGATGGGTACAAACCGCTCTGTATGTGTGTGTGTGTGTGTGTGGCAGTGTGACCTTCCGTTCCTGCTGAGCCAGATGATATATGAATCGTCCTCCAGCATTAGTCATGCATGATATTTTCCCAGATATCTTTGGGAATCAAACTGAATTATTGTGTTTCTTGGCACGCGGGGATGCCTCCTCGCTTTTCTCTCCGTATTCCCGATTGTGTAGTGGTGATTGGATATGTTTTTCCCACGAAGATACTAAAATATTAGAATATGTTTTGATGAATTCATTTTTTACACCTGCCTGTGTATGTGTATGTGTGGTGTAATAGTGATGTGTGTGGTTGTGGTAGGGGTGAGTGGTAATAGGATGATGGTGGAATGGGGATCAAACTGTCCGTGGTCGGGGGTTGTTGGTTGCGGTGGTGATGAATAGCCGTTAAAGTGTATATTAGGGATGTTAGGGACCAGTGGTGTCTAGTGGCACGTTTGTAAGTACTTATGGTGGGTTATGGTGAAGTGTGGTAATGTTGTTGACGTATGGAGATCACGTTGAAATGTGTTGGTGTTATAAGGAAGACGTAATTATGCTTGGGGGCATTCGTAGGTACTGGGGGGGGTGGGGTGGCGTAATACAGGTAGTGGCATATGATTGGGAAAGTAGTGACTGTCGTAACAAGTTTTACAGTAGACGGTGGTAATGGCGTAGGTAGATACTACTGGAGGTTAATGGTTATAGATATGATACCGTTGGGCAGCTAAAATGGTTGTGATTAGTATGGTGACGGGGATAGTTAGTTGTGGTTGGAGGCTAGTGGCTATGGGCTGTGGTTGGTGGTAATCGATAGGATGGCGGTCAGAGGTGACATGCAGGGCACGTCAGGGGCTTGTCCAGTGGGAGGCGATCATGACGCTGAATGTAATGTGATATTTTCTCCGGCAGGTGGCTGCAGGACGACAGTGACGAGGACGATGGTGGCGGAGATAAGGGAGGTAATGCAGGTGCAGGTGAGGCAACTCCTGACCCAGGTGAAGATGAGTCCAAGGATCCGCCCCGGAGCAAGGATGACCCCGAGACTGCGACGCCCCCACCTGGAGGTCAGAGTGCTCCAGAGGACACAGGGTTGGCTGCGGCGCGTGCCCTGAGCCACCCCCAGGGAGGGAGTGAGATCCCCCGCACCCCGTCTCCCCCCCACCATCACGCTGCTGCCCAGAGCCCAGCCTCTGACACCACCACCACCACCACCCTCGCCGCCGCCGCCCTCCACAGTCTTGCACGGGGCACTAGCCGTCACCCACACCACAACGCCTCGCACCACCACATCCCACCACCTCCGCTCTGCCACACGCACGACCCTTGCCACCTTGATACCGGGAGGGACGGCTGCAGCGCACACCACCTGAGTGACACTGCTACCGAGAAAGTGATAAACAGATACATACAGTCAGAGGACCAAGAAGAAACGAATGGATTGCAGAGCATAAGTTCAGTGTTCAGTGACAGTGCGGCAGTGACTGAAATTGTCGAGTCTGAGGATAGTACACTGAGTGCGTCTGGTGCGTGTGATGCTCAGTGTCAAGTGGCAGTGACGCATCCCACGGGCGGCCAGGAGGGTGTCAACAGCAGTGCTAGTGATAGTGACGCGGCGATGGTAGCGCGGACTGACACTAACCAGGCGGGCAAGGTCACGTCCTGCCCTGACGACCTACAGTCGCTCTCTCCCCTAACGCCGCAGGTCAAGCAAGATATGGACGATCCCCTCGCAGGTCTCGCTAGCAAAGAGAAGCCTGCCCCGCACGACGACGCTGACGGTGCCACCAGTACCGCTGGCTCGTGTGATGCAGGCAGCGACGGCCCTCTCACACCCTCCACCTTTTGCAGCGACGGGGAGGAACTAGAGGATGATGAGGATGGGCAGGGGAGGAGCAGCGAGAACACGCCAGAACCCCCCGACTTCTCCACACACCCCAAGTGTACAGGTGAGTCTATACATCACATTAGATATGCTACCCATGATACGAGTAGGGAAACACAACTCCCTCCTCACTTATCAACTCTTGAGATGACAGTGCTCAACGTTTGTAGCTCTCTGATCAGACTGTAGAATATCCAAAGGGAATAAACTGAGTGGCTATACGGCATGCTTGGTAATAGCCTTGGCACAGTTACATGTACACGCTCGTAGGACTCAGGTGAAGGTAGTGTTTTTTAACCGCTGAATATTATAGTAAGGTTGTGTGGTGAGGACTTGCCATGTTTGTCACGGTGACAGCTATATGCCGTTAATGATACCTCCGAGGGAGTCACCTCTGTTGCGGGGCTTGATGAAGGATCTCCGGTCTGTGCACAACGCGACAGGGCGGGAAGTGTGGTCCTATAGGAAGTCGTGTGAAATGCCACCGTTGAGGATCGGGTGATGGGGACTGGGTGTAGGATTGCCTGTTGTAGCGTTCGGAAGTTCATTTATGGAATGATAAGATAAGGAGTAAAATGACGGAGGAGAAAGGGAAAAAGACATAGGAGAGGGAAAGTTACAGTTACATGGTGGTGAAGTAACGCGGGAACGGGTGGGTTGTGCTGGGCATCTATTTGGGGAATAGCCCTTAAAAGGGTAACGGAGCTAGGGTAGGGGTTCGTTCCGCCATTGAAGGGAGGAGCTGTAGGAGGAAATGTTTACCAGACATTTATGGCACAGGAACACTTCATGTACCTTTGATCGCAGGGAGACTTCATGTATTCTTGATCGCATTATGTATAGACTGAATGTTTTTGTAAGATTAACTCAAGAATGAATGTTTTTGTATGATTAACACATGTAAGAATAAGTCATGATTAACCTCTTACTCAGTGACTTGACGACGTAAAAAAAAAAGAGATCCTCGTAACAAGTGGGCGTCAACGAGGATTACCCCTGTAAGCTGTCAGGTCTTTACTCCTTATAATTTTATGAATTTTCTCCACTTTTTCGCCTGGCTAGAAACAATGAACACAGTACATTATGTCACACTGTGTGGGGCCGGGCAGCAAACCCAAGCAGCTGCTGCTGCCGAGGAAGCTCATTAGTGATGAAGATGTTACCGTGTCGGTGCTGCCATGTAGCACTGGCTCCTTCTCCACTTCGAGTTCCTCCTCACGAGACAGACAACCAGAACTTAGGCTATTCATGTAATGATGGTTGTTTGTTTGATCAGAACTCTTGGCTTTTCCATTTTGTAAGAGTCATCACAAGATATATTACGATGGAGGCTCCAGTCACGGGTGAGAGTCCATATCAAGGCCTGGCCTTAATTGAAATGTAGAGTAGAATAGCATTTATGAATTTTGGGGCAAGTGAAACACCTATCTTTTAAAATGTGCTAAATCATAGTTATTTGGAAAATCATAAGTGGGTAGAGAGTTCGAAATCCCTTAAGTGTAGAGAAAGAAACAGTTATCAAAACGGCCCACGCTTGAATTGCCAACGGCCCCATAGTAATAATATGACGCAGCAGCTTGCTGAGTATTCGTGTGTGTGTGTGGGGGGGGGGGGTGGAACAGCTAGCCCTCGGGAGCAAAAACCAAAGTAGTACCCACAGAAGAGGGAAAGTGAACCAACATTGCAGCGTAGGGCAAGCGGTTTAAGTTATCCTGGGAGTTTCCATAAGCCGGACCTCTTTCGACTTAACTGTCAAGTAAGGATGCGGAGCTAGAACCACCCCAGATGTGAAAGCAGTACTCCGTACAAAGACGGATCAGTCGTTTGTATAAACAGAGCAGTTGCTCAAAAGAATAGAAATGTTGACATCTAAACAGGACTCCCTGTTTCTTAGAGGTATACTTAGCTGTTTCCGTAATGTGGGGTTTCATAGGTGGAGTTAATGTTACAGTAATAACAAGAGGTGGAATTACAGAACCGTCAACGGAGAGAGGAAATTTGTAAGGAAATTTCGATAAAGAGTTGGATAGAAACTGGGTCTTGCAGGCATTAACCAGATTTCTTCTACCCCACTGAGATATCCTCTCCAAGTCTAAGCTTATTGAGGAAGCTGTGTCGTGATGAGATACAGATCGAATCAAAGAAGGAGCAGAAATGAAGGAAGTGGAGGAGTGCATTCTTGTGTCGTCAGCGTATGAATTCATTTGTTTATTTGTGGAAGAAAAGAAATCGTTCATAGAAAGGGGGTAAAAGTGTCGATGGCAGGACAGAACCTTGAGGGACACAGGTGTTGTTGGAGAAAGGGGGAGAGGCTAATTCATCAACAACCAGGGAGATACTGTAGATCGGCCTGAGTGGAAGCTAGATATGAAGTAAAGTGAGGGAGGGAAACTAAAAGAGGGGAGCTTATAGATGAGACCCCGATGCCACGCTCTGTTAGAAAGCTTTGGATATATCAAGTGGAACTCCATAAGAATCCTTAAAATCTTGCAAGGATGATGACCAGTCATTAATAAGATAGGAAAGAATATCACCAATGGATCATGCCTTACGGAAATCGTATTGGTGTTAAGATAGAAGACTGTGCGATTCAAGATGTTTGAGGATATCAGATTTCAAGACTTTGGAAATGGTAGATGTCAGAGCAACAGGATGATGGTTCACAGGGGTGTTCTAGAACGGTTACCTTTCTTAGGGATGGGATGTACCAACACATGCTTCCAAAAAGAAGGAAAAGTTCTGGGTTTTAGTAGAAACGGAATAGACAATCAAGAACAGGTGCAAGTTCAGAGACTCACTCTTTCAGTACACGAGGATGGATGCCATCAGGACCATAAGCCGTGCTTGTGTCCAAAGAGAGAAGCGCTTTCCGGACGATTGAAAAGAGATTACGGGGCGAGGTATAGGATTAGTAAGACGAACATAAATGGAAAAAGGAATGTTAGAGTCATCCAGGTATAGTTAGAGGAGAAACGGGAACCAAAGAAAGTTGCTTTGTCTACAGGATAGGTAGATATAGTGCCGTCAGAACGAAAAAATGAAAGAAAGGTAGAGTAACAGAAATCGTTAGATGAGCCTTTAGCTAAAGACCAGAAAGACCTAACAGTGAATGACGAGGAGAGGTTATCGTACTTCGTCTGAATAAAGGAACGCTTTGCCTCACGGTTAACGTGCTTGCAACGTTTACGGGCAGTGATAAAATCTGAATGGGAGTCAGAGGAAGAAGAGTATTTCCAAACCTGGTATGCCTGATCCCTTGCCTGAATGGCCTCAGAATAGGAACGGTTAAATCAAGGATGGGATGAAGAAATCGTCTCAGAGGAAGAGAGGGTAAATTATTCCATTTTTACACAGTAACCTATGCTGTGCTTGGCCGAGACAGAAGGATTACCACATAAGAGACGGTAATTTACCCACGGAGAGTCAGAAAAGAATTTTCGTAAGATATTCCGGTCAGTTTTGTTAACGTGACAGTATTTACGTTTAGAAGGGGCTGCTAAAGGGAAGGTACTGTTAAAATAGATACGTTTGCGAGAGTGTGGTCAGATGAACCAGCTGGGGGCAAAGTTGTATAGTACCGGCGGAAAAGGTTAAAGATGAAAAACAGATGCAAAGTATTAGGAGAGTGGTCATAGCGGTCAGGAGTATGGATGGAGTGAGAGATAATTTTCTGTAGATCATTAAGAATGGAGAATGCGAGGACTTCAGTATCCCCCCCATCCATCCGTATGGGAGGAATTCAACCATACCCTGTGGTGAACTTTGAAATCCCTTGAGTAGATAATCTCAGCTTGCGGGTGAGAGGATGCCCTAGTCTCATGACGGTTTAGATAGTCGAAGAAATATATTAAATTTGTAGAATTAGGAGAGCAGTAGGTGAAACAAATGAAAAGTGTGGTAGTTGAGAGACAGACCTTGAGCCAGACACCATCAAAGTATATATAT
>JAYMFT010086097.1:0-14158 GCA_038088735.1 Panulirus argus | reverse complement strand
CACCAGGGGTGTGTGTCCCGAGCACCAGGGGTGTGTGTCCCGAGCACCAGGGGTGTGTGTCCCGAGCACCAGGGGTGCGTGTCCCGAGCACCAGGGGTGCGTGTCCTGAGCACCAGGGGTGCGTGTCCTGAGCACCAGAGGTGCGTGTCCTGAGCACCAGGGGTGTGCGTCCTGAGCACCAGGGGTGTGTGACCTGAGCACCAGGGGTGTGTGTCTTGAGCACCAGGGGTGTGTGTCCTGAGCACCAGGGGTGCGTGTCCTCAGCACCAGGGGTGCGTGTTCTCAGCACCAGGGGTGTGTGTCCTGAGCACCAGGGGTGTGTGTCCTGAGCACCAGGGGTGCGTGTCCTGAGCACCAGGGGTGCGTGTCCTGAGCACCAGGGGTGTGTGTCCTAAGCATCAGGGGTGTGTGTCCTGAGCACCAAGGGTGTGTGTCTTGAGCACCAGGGGTGCATGTCCTGAGCACCAGGGGTGCATGTCCTGAGCACCAGGGGTGCATGTCCTGAGCACCAGGGGTGTGTGTCCTGAGCACCAGGGGTGTGTGCGTCTTGAGCACCAGGGGTGCGTGTTCTGAGCAACAGGAGTGTGTGACCTGAGCACCAGAGGTGTGTGTCTTGAGCACCAGGGGTGCGTGTCCTGAGCAAAAGGGGTGTGTGACCTGAGCACCAGGGGTGTGTGTCCCGAGCACCAGGGGTGCGTGTCCCGAGCACCAGGGGTGCGTGTCTTGAGCACCAGGGGTGCGTGTCTTGAGCACCAGGGGTGCGTGTCCTGAGCACCAGGGTGTGTGTCCTGAGCACCAGGGTGTGTGTCCTGAGCACCAGGGGTGTGTGACCTGAGCACCAGGGGTGTGCGACTTGAGCACCAGGGGTGCGTGTCCTGAGCACCAGGGGTGTGTCTCCTGAGCACCAGGGTGTGTGTCCTGAGCACCAGGGTTGTGTCCTGGCGAAGGTCTTGTAAGCCAGAGAGGAGGACCCACTTGAAGTGGCTAAGTGGTCAGGGACTGGCACAGCAGCTGAGGGTCAGGAGTGGTGACTGGTGCAGATTAAACTGGTTACAATTATTCACAGCGATTTAGGATAATCAGATGGCGGGGATAAATACCGATGAAGCATTAGACACACGCACATCAGAAGCAGCACAGGACTAAGAGGAACTTTGGCGAAGTGGTCCCTTCCCACCGGCTAAATTGCTGGGCACTCCTGCCCCATCCTGTGGGCGGCGGCGCAGAAGAGGATACAGACTGCATAGAGGGACCAGGGACCAGGGGGGAGGGGGCCCTGAATGATCAAAATTCATCACTGGTTACGTGATGAGAAAAATATTCACAAGGATTGGGCAGCAGTGGATAAATCATTCAGCAGTTTACATGGCAAGTGAAGTTTACAACAGCTGAACAACAGTGATTGGATTACGTAAGAATGTACACAACAAATGAACTACTTACACTAAACAAAGTTATGATATTTTTCAAGCCTATGGAGTAGAACGATGTTATGGATGAAATGCTTACACACATCTCGTAATGTACGACAAGAATGATCCCTGAACTCACTAAACTTCACTACAGTCAGGTATATAACGCTGCAGGGTGTGGGAGTAGCTTCGTTTGTAAGGTTTACTCCGGGTCTGTTCGTTATCAACGGGAGGAGGAAACTCCCATGAGTGTCTATAGCCCAGCTAAGACACTATTGGTTAACAAGCATTACCGGAAGGTGGTGTTGGGGTCTGGCAACATGCCTGTCATAAAATCTTTCTGTGGACAAGAAAGGGAACCGCTGACAAATTTTGCCTACGACAAAGCTATTCAGTGTGTATTGACCTTCATTAATATTGTTACAATTCTTCGTGTATCTGATAACCATAATAGAAGATTCAGTAATTTTTCTCGTGATAAAGGAGTTACAGTTAACAACTGAGCGTTACTCCAGTCAATACAATGGTCATAATTTTTTTACATGATCAAAGAAAGCATTTGAATCAAATCCCTCCAGCAAGACGGTACGACCCTAGGGTACGGTGACATGACCTTCGACCTGAACCTTTATTAAGGCTCTCCTTGAGGCAGTGGTCTTGGCTCCCTCCATGGCAGGTTATGGCTGGAGGGCGCCGACTGTGGCGAGGGAAAACCCGAGAGTTTGTCCCACACACCCCAGGACCCGAGCATGTCAGCTAGCTGGCGGTTCTCAAATCATTTTTGTCACCTGTGCAGCTCGGGGCCATGGTAAGCGCCCAGTTCGTCTCGAACCGACACAAATAACCATCATTCCGTAAGCAGGAGCCTGGAGTGTACCAGCCTGACGTCACCCGTCTCAGGACCCCCACACGACCTGCCTGCCTTCAGCGTCTCCGCACGACCCTCCCTCAGGACCCCACGACCTGTCCTGAATGTTCCGCACGGCCCCCCCTTGGGAACACCACAACCTGCCCCTGAGCGTCTCCAGACAACACTCCCTACAGGACCTCACGACCTGCCGTGTGTGTGTCCGTGCAACCTTCCCCTCCTCTCTATGAAGAGAGCTACCCTTACGCACGCCATCTCTCGGACGGATGGTGTACATACGTGTTGTCTGCCTGCCTCCCTCCTCTCCTGCAGATGAAGGGGTCACCCCCTCCCTCACTACTACCACCACCAGAGCCCCACCTTCCACTACCCCAAGCCCGCCCCTTGGCAAACATCCACCTGCTGCTCCCCGGCTCACACGCCCTCCCCTACAGACTGAGGTAAGGCCAGGTCAGTAACCTCGACCATTCCCCCCCACACTCCCACAGTATCAGCACAAGCCCCTACCTATCAGAATCCATCTCTGAGGAGTAACTACATATACTTTCTATCTGTAATTATAGGCCATATAGACGGTATAGAACCCGATAATTATCTACGCTTATATCAACGAGACTGGGGAGCTCTGAGTATCTTTCTTAGATCAAGATAATCAAAGCCTTTGATTATTCTGAATACTTGTATCAGATCACCTCTTAACCTTCTCTTTCTAAGCCAAATAGATTTATGTCGCTTAGGCGGCGCCCATAGGATTTCTCTCGTCGTTAAGGGAATCGCCTTCGCTTGTGAATATTTCATGCGACACAATTTTTTTACTGTGAAGGAAAACAAGAACAGGACCCACTGTGTACCCGCGTGGACCATGATTATTATATATATACACACACATATACATACACACACACACACACTAGCTCGTAGAAAATGCATAATGATTAAATGAGGGATACCGAGCACTGGGAATGATCTGGTCACTCGCGTTACCCCACAGGTTCCCACAATTCACCCTGACCAGGGATTTCCAGACGGCATTGTCAAGATGACCTCACCGCATCTTACGTGTTGCAGGTCGTGTGTATTACTTGCATCTTTACAGGACAACACCTTTAACACATGATCACCTGCAGGTCCTGTGGGCGAGCGCCTGTAGGTCTCGACTTAAAAGAGTTTAGCACCTGTCGGGTGTTGACCTGTAGGGGGAGTACCTGTGAGTGTCGATGCGTAGGTAGGCGCAGGTGGACACCTGCAGTACATGTACCCGTAGGTAGGTACCTGAAGGGCAAAGCCGTATAGTGGGAGTGTGGGAGGCATGCAGACAGGCATGGGTTGGGAGTGTGGGAGGGAGGTAGTGTGGCTGACTGACTGACTGGCCGGGTCACACGTCAATCAGCCAGTAATGAGCGGGAAAGGGTCGCGGAAGCCTCGCTCATTACCGGACCCCCTCTCTCCCCATCCATACTTCCCGGTCCGTTAACGTTATGCCCCTGCGTTATATAACGTATAGACAGCGCCGCCAGATGAGCTGAGGATCACTGACTCTCCCCTTGCGTTCGAGGGGTGAGTGAAAAGTAAACAGTATCATACGGGACAGATACACAATCCAGTACGTTATAGTTGTTGTATGGCTGCCTCTCCCAGCAAGGCCGAGAGGCCTGCTGCCCAAGTGTAACAGGTGTTACCAAAGCCTGAGCATTGTAACAACACCTCCGGTGTCATCCTCTGTAATGACATAGCGCCACTCTCCATTGATATTCCCCAGTTAACACCGTCTGCAGGGATTTACGGATGATCCAGTGTTGGTGGAACGGCGGAAGGTCTTCTCCAAGAGGGTGCCTACGACCTTTCAGTGCCGGGCTCTATCCCCTGGCAATTGTTTACTGTGCACCCCCATGCTCATCCTGAGAGCGGTAGCGCTAAAGGATTATTACAGAGATCACATAGGGCCTGTCTTTTGTCAAGGCCCCCAGCGGGGTAATAGTCATTACATAAATCGCTGCAGTATCGGTTCGTTGCATAAGCTTCGTTGCATCGTCTTTGTCGCCGTCCCCGACCCTGGACTAGCGGAGGAGTGAATGGGAGACCCAGGCTCTGCTTTACTCCCCACTCCATCGATGTCGTCAACCTCTGTCGAGTGGAGAGGTGCCGCGCGGGCCTCCCTCCCTCCCTCCCTCGTGAAGCCAGACCACACCGGGTCAAGTGGGTCAGTCTGTGCGTCGTTGCCGCTAAGCAGATCATCCTTTATCCTACGAGGGAGGGGGTCGTGGTGGAGGAATATAAGAACCAGGTCACATCCGAGGCGATAACCAGGTCAGGGTCGGACGTACCAGAGCGATGGGGCGCCGGCGGGTGTCAGGTCCACCGGGAGGAAGCCAGGCAACGCCGGTAACTCGGAGGGTCACCGTGGACAGCAACAAGTTCCACGCTGACTCTGTTGTCCAACACCACACCCTGCCCTTCCACAACAAGGCGTTTTTGCTTTCTGCTGCACATTACATTCTGTTGCTGCTATTGCTGTCTGCTACTCCAGCACGCTGTGCGCTACGCTTCTGCTAACCGTGCACTGTGACGAACCCTGCACACGAGCCGTGCATGGTGAGGACAGGACCCACAATAAGGGTGCCGTGCACCGTGATGATATGACCCACCTCAAGTGCCGTGCGCTGTGAGGACAGGACTCGCCGCCCAACAACACCCCTACAAGGTCACCACTCTCCCCATTACCTGCTAAACTCCCTCCAGGGAACAGTCCCTTGCAGGCAATGACTGTGGCTCAATAACTCGGATCTTATCTGGCCAGACTCGACGATAAAACCTACCCAAAATCACAGCTGACGAGCGCACTGCGGTGGCTGACGAAGCCCCGCCAACCACTTCAGTAAGCCACACAAGTAAGACTTACGACGACAGATCTCTGGCTGGTTAAAGTGTAGGTGATCTGGTACGTGTCGTGTCTTTCGTGTCTCTATCATTCCGACCTCGTCCTCGGGTGAGCGTGAGGGGCTGGTTGCTGGATTCACACTGGAGTCTGTGCGCCACGTAATTCAGCATGTCATTCCCAACTCAACAGCGACGTGTTTCATTCTCATTCCTTCTCTTCCTCCAGTCCCAAACCCCAGTCTCCTGCCGTGCTGGCGTCGCGCCCCCTCCCGTAGACCGCTAATGACCTCCTAGCAGGAGGGACGAGGCCAGCCAAAGAGGTCAAGGATCAGAGGTCACGCCGGCCACCTTCCCGTACTATGCCCAGCCCTTCGAGTCCCGTTGGCTGCCGGCCCCTCCCAGTGTGTATGGGTGCGTCCGTGTAAAATTCCAGCCTTAAATAACGGTTTATTGAACAAGGAAGGTATTCAGCTGAAAATACGCAGCTGAGGTATTACAGATATTTGTGTGTGTGTGTGTGTGTGTAATACAAAGATCCTTGTGCAATCTGTGGTTGTTGTGGTACAGCCAGTGTGTCAGAATGAGGTTTAGCTCATCATCTATGTAACACGAACCCACTGGGGGGGTGGGGGTCTGGCTAAGACGCTTTGTGGCCCCTGTAATCCTTTTGCGCTAACCGCCCACAGGACGAGCATGGGGTGCACTATAAATTCGCCGGGGTTACCTGGCACAAATCAAATCACCCTCATTACACCAAAGTATTCTCTTGGCGTGTGTTTGCTCTCTGTATACACGTGCGTGTACGGTGTTTGTACACGTGGGTCTACACGGCGTCTGTAAACATGTTTGCAGTGTGTCTGTTGATACTGGTGTACGAGTGTGCTATATAGATATATATGTGCGTGATTATACACTCCCCTGCCTAAACCACATGTCCATTTATCGACCAGCCCCGAGAGGAGGATGGGGTTGGGTGTGGGCCGACTGCTGCGTCCTGGATTCGAACCCGGGCGGGCCGGTGCGTGAATCATGGTCAACGACACTAACCACTACACCACGGAAGCCCTCTCACGCGCTCGTGTGTGTGTGTGTGTGTGTGTGTGTGTGTGTGTGTGTGTGCCTAGACCAGGGGGTCGTGTCTCCTCACTCCCAGCGAGAGAGACCCAGACACTGGGTGTGGGTTCCCCTCCCCTCCCAAAAAATTAACCCAGTCTTCCTCACCTGGACGGAGAGTCATGCAATCTGTGTTTCTGACATGCCAAGGAATTATTTTACCCCTGCATGATGGCACCCGCCAGAGACCGAAGCTTGACATGCAAAGCAAGCAAGCAAGCAAGCAAATGCTCAGTGTGCACAGGTATCCTCCCTCTGTTGTCCTACAGCGCGCACGCAAGCACTCAACACGGGGCAACCATCGTTGCACGCAGACATCACCACTACACAAACACACAAACCCTCATTACACACACACGGGGCCGACGTGCGAACCGTCCCTTCGTAGGGAATTATTCATCCAGCCAACATTACACACTAATCTACATAACTGGCTCCTTCGTACATGCCCAACACACGGTAACGCACTATTATGCACATAGCAACACGTGTGCGTGTAAACTCACACACACACACACACACGCACACACACACACACACACACACACACTGTAGGCATCTGTATGTGAGAGAGACTTCGAGTCGACAGCGCTCCAAACGTACTGCCAGGGGTCCCACCTAAAGAGAATAGCTAAGGAGTCAAGCTGTCTGCCTGGAAATATTATTACCGTGTTTCATGTATACAGATAAGGATATACTCAGCGAGGAGTTCGCGTCCTACAGTAGGCCTCAAGTAGAAATGTGCTTCTCGGGTTTGGGTCATCGTACCTAAAGAACAACGAGGAAATCATTGAGAAGGTCTAGAGGAGAACAACTGTGATGATACCAGAATTAACAGGAGTTAAAGGCTACAGAAGCCATTAATTTCTCAACCATGGAAGAGAGGAGAGTAAGAAGTGACCTGATCAAAATCTATAAGATTTTAAACCAACCTGACGATGCAGACAGTGAACAGTTATTTGGAAGATGCAGGGATAGCATGACAAAAGAGGCAAGAATGTTAAAATAAAGACTTTTGTGAAAATACGTTAAAGAAATACTCTTGTAGCACAAGAGTGGTGGACGAGTGGAATAAACTGGGGAGATCTATGAACGCGGACATCATGCAGAAGTTCTGAACGCTGTATGACGGTAGAAAAGTTCGAGAGACGAGGCCCCACGAGTGTGGAACTCCCTCCCCATACGGGACAAATTGGTAAACTCCCACGCACGTTAAACGTAATCACACGGGCTGGATCACGCGGTGGTTATGTATTTAGTGCCACAGACAATGGCATGTATTGACCACCGGAGAGCGGGGGGACAGCCTGGCACTCCCTCCCACCCTACCCGCCCCACCGGGTCTACCTGGCACTAGTCATGTGATCCAGTGAGTCACTCCTGCACCGTCAGGAGGGTCATGTGTCACCACCCCTTGTACAACACTGGGGAACATATTATACCCGCAATAATGACGAATCTGAAGACGAAAAGACATTCCGTTTTCCCCGACAACTTTAACTGACGTTCTACCCCTGCATCCGAGGCTCTGCGGAACCCCCAGAGAGAACACCCCAGAGGTAATGTAACTAGATTTAAACCACATGCCACCTGTACCTGCATCAGATCAATACAGGAAAGTCTCTAGCGTACCTGTACTGTCTCGACCACGCTAGAGATATATAGGGATCGTTAGGTGAAATGATGAAATGAACCGATTTAAATGATCATATGTACATATATATTTAAATGTATATGATTTATATATGTAAATATGGAACAATACGTACATATATACACTACCACACCCTCAGCGGAAAAATGTGGGGAACCAATTACCCTTTTTCCGCAGCACGATACATTGTGATTTACTGTTCATTTACATCAGAGGTCCAAGCTTGTAAATATTGCCAAGGGACAGACCCGCAGTAGCTTTTTCTTGCACTGGGAATGTATCGAACAACCGAGCGCATCGGCACTACTCCTGAGCACGATGGTACTACCCTTAAACACGACGGGACGACCCTTGAGCGGCATCTACCATGAGCTGAGCTAGTATCTGTAAAAAGCATACAGGCGGTATATGACGGAGAATACAGACACACCTCCTACAGTCTACATTAAGGTAAGGATATACAGACACCCGCAAATCACCACTACAGTTAGGACACAAACATCCACCACGATAAAGACGCAGAAATACAATACGGAGTCACCACGACGCTGCAACGAGGGCAAAGATGCCCTCTACAGTAACCGCAGTCATTCCTCCCCCATACAGTAAAACGCCACCCACTACCACCCCCATTCCCCATACTACTACAAGAGAGAACCCTCCCCATCCTCCCCTTACACACACACACACGACCAATCCCACCGCGGCAGCAACAGACAAAGGCCCCCTCCCTCACCCGCCCACCTCCTCTGTACCTGGGTAAATCAAACGACCTGGGGGCGGACCTCCTCCTCCTCCTCTCCCAAGGTCTCCAGACGCTATATTACTACTGGGGGTGTGCGTACCGGCGTCGGGAGCCTGTGCCATACCGTCACCAGGTGCAGGGTACAGTACCCATTGGTTTACCAAGTCGTGGTCGTTCCTCACAAGTCATTCTGTACCGTCGTAGAGCTAGGGTGGTGGCCTTGTACCGTCGCCGTGCAGGGTATATCGGATATACTGGGTTAGTGGAGGGTCACGAGGACGTGGCACAGAACATACCGCAGCGGTACAGAAAGCACTATGTAGTGGTACAGAAAGCACTATATAGTGGTACAGAAGGCACCAAAGACGGTGCAAAAAATATATGCCTGGGAAGAGGGACGAAAGGTACCAGATATGTGCCCAGTGTACCTGGGTGGTGGTACTACAGGTACCAGGAAGGTGGGGAGGTGGGGGGGGGGGGTATCAACAGCAGTGATACCAACGGATGACGGCGCACCAGCCTCCAAGTTGATCCCCGTACCTCACACACACACACACACACACACACGATATTTACATACATGCCACGCGATACACACACATATATATATACTTACATACTGGTATCCATTTAATACTGATAAACTATAATTGTTTTTCCTCGTTACCATACACAAACATCCTCACACCCCGCGACTCATACAGAACTACTCGCCACCGTCACCTCCTCCGGCCCACAGATCCTTCGCTCCAGAGTTGTAGTTCGCCACCACAACTCACAGAACCCGATCTGGGACCTTACTTTACATACAGTCATCGATGGTCTCGGAGGTCTTTTACCCCCACAGCTGGGCGGCCTAGAGACCTTACTTTACGTACACCTAGCGATGTTTTCGGGGGGAGGGGGTTTACCCCCACAGCTGGGTCAGGGACCAAACTGTCGTGTCGCCCCTCTGCTCAGTCAGGCTATTGAAGGCCGCGGCCGGCCGGCCGGCCGGCCAACCGGCTGGTGTGTGTGTATGTGTGTAAGGCCAAGAGCAGCCCTCTGGGGCCGTATAAAAACTTGGTCTGGCTACTGGAGCTTGGTCGTGCCTGCCGGCTCGTGTCGGCCCACCATACGTCCCACGGGGCAGAGTCCACCACCGCCGCCGCCTCATCCTCCTCCTCCTCCTCTTCTCCCTCCTTCCCTCCCGCTGTCCTACGGCCCGGCCCGCCCCTGGCCCACCAAATGGTCATCCTGCGGCCCACTATCCTCCGGGGCCAGTCGACCAGACCTTCCACAGCTGGCCACAGTATGAGACGATGAGGGACAAATGCAAACAGGAAGACCACACGAGGACAATAAAATTTCAATCAGCATAGCTACTTACAAGTTCATCTCGAGAGAAATGATGGTCGACGGAGAGGTTAACAAACGTACTATACGACACACTCATCTATATCTGGAGGACAGGAAAAGCAAGAGGGAAGGATCTCCAAGTACTACGAGATATGGAGGGCACGAGAGAGGAGGCCAGACACACGACCTGAGACCAGAGGTTGTCTTGACCTCGTGTCATCTCCTCAGGAGGGTCACTCAGGGCACCCTAGTATACAGTGCTGACCTGACCTGCAGAACTGTGCCGCTCAGTGACAGCGAGTACACGCTTCACACACACCCACAATCAGAATATTCTCAGTCGGGAGCCAAGCCACCCTGACTCACTTCCAGTGATTTACGAAGCATCCGCCAGTGACAACCGACTGACTCAGCCCCGACTTACCAGACAAAGGAAGGCCCCCTTCCTTGCTTCGAGAGGTGCCCCGTGCGCGCGTCCACCCTCCTCATTGCTCACTGTACCAACACCCTCCGCTTGGTACCAAGCTAGCCACGCCTGCTCCTCCTTCCCCACACCCTCCGCATCTCGGCCACGCCCAAGACCCTACAACCAAAACGTGCCACGCCCTCCATCCACCTTTGTGTGTGTGTCTGTGGGGCGCCTGATCTATGGTGTCCTTCGGGAGGCGAAGCGCCCAGCCTCAACTCTCATCCCTCCCTCACCCCATTCTGTGTAGGAGTCACACCTCCTCAACAGACCGCTCGTCTCCTTTTTTATCTCGGCGGCCGTGCATGAAATTAAGGGCGGGGCGGCGGTGGTTCATCCGCCTGTTGCTATCAGCTCGAAGCTCTCCGTCCACTGCTAATTATATACCTTAACGGCTGTGTCGCGTCTCAGTACACCTATTACACGCGGCTTAGTGCGGTAACATTATGCAAACACGAAGCGCAATAAATTCTACGCACACGACATTCATTCCCAGATTTCTTTACATAAATTCAGAAACGAGAGTAAAAGGTCTATACGATTCGCTTAAAGCATCGTACACTTTCTCACCATCGCACAAATTAACCTACGTCGCCACACCGCTTCACTCGGTGCTGGACAATCAACGCCATCAATACGACATCCAGTTTTAGGTAAAGACACTAATTAGTGAGGGAGCGACGTCCGGCAGGGGACTTGGCTGGTGGCAGTGCCGCCGCTGCCTCCGTAGGCATCGCGCAGTTGACCAGGCGCTCCCTCCCTCCCAACACAACCACGCACCCAGCCTCTCTCTCTATGGCTACCCTCCCCTAACAATCCCCTCGTACTACAAGGCAAACAGCACAGATGGACTAACGAATGAGACCCCCAAGGCATTTATGAACGGCTTATCGTCCACTTCCACGTGGCGTTGTTAGGATTACGCTCGTAACAGGCCATAAGTCTCGGCAGACACGGCCAAGCAGGACCCGCCACCAAGCTGATTAAAACCATATGGTCCGTCTTCTGAGGTCCCACTCAGCGTCGCTCCCCTCCAGCACCAAGACTTCATGAACTGCATTAAATAACAGCTGTCTAACTAGCCACGTACAGAGTAATTAGTCTGGTACAAAGTAATTAGCCTGGTACGGAGTTAGAAAAGAAAAAGATGCCTTGATGGTAATCACATCAGGTCCAGCTCGTTATGAGGCTACAGTGAAAGTAATTCGTTCTCATGGAATGGCATGTTATGAAATGGTGTTATGTTGTGCATAGTGAAGGGCATTACGGCCAACACCTCACCACCACACCTCACTACTACTCACCACCACTTGCAAGCTGCTGTGATCAGCTGGCGATTGCTTCGCTGGGCTCTGCGTTTATCGACTGCCTGGGTCATTAGGGCCGTCAGCGTCAAATCATAATGAACCGAACAATCTTTTAACACCTTCTCTGGGTATCAAGAGAGAACTGTTAGACCACCCACGTCCTTTGTATATGGCCGTTGATGTAACACCACCTAATACACACTCACTACGTATATGAACCTTGACACTGATGGAAATGATCAAGATTTTACCATGAATGTTACTTACTCGTGTGACTCTACGAGATCTATGCAATGGGTCCTCTTCCATTCCCTCGCTCGCTTCCAGACCACAGTATTCTTCTTCATGTGCTAATGTGGCCAACTTAGGCGGTGTGAGGGTCGGACTAGAACGCTTGAGGGACGTCTGTCAGTCTCTACCAGCACTTAAGGGTCGAGTCCAGGCGAGGGGAGCGTGGTTGACCCCACCTGACCTGACCAAAACATGGTCGTTTCCACTACCATACACCACCCTCGCCATGTTTAGTCTGCGCCACCACAGGTGCCACACCGGTCATATGGGCACACACCTGACCTCGTGTGACATGGAGCCAGTGTTGTACCAGCTCACGGAACAGTTGCAGAGTTGCGCCTGGTGAACGATCCTGCAGTCTGCCTCTTCTAACAGCCAGGTCAGCCAAGGGCCAGAACAGTGCATAGTCCCAGAGCTATCACATTACACAACTCCCAACGTGAAACGTGATCCATTGGACTATTGATATCCGTATCCTGCGGCCTGTCGACCGATTTCAATATTCACAACCCGGTCATCTTACAACTGTCAATCTCTCGCGGCTGTGTCGCACGAACACAGTCGGCCCCAAGGGTCGTGTGTGGCACAGCTGATCCCTGGGGGTCGTGTGTGACACAGCTGATCCCTGAGGACCGTGTGAACTAGAGCAGATCATCTGGCCAGGGCTGGAACTATCAGATAACTGTGCCCTACATTCATCCATACGTAGCTACGGGAAGATGTGCTGATATACCTAGAATATAACATCCACACAAGGCTACAGTCGTGAGAGGAGAACCGCACAGGGCGAGACAGGGGAATATGAATGTGAAGTCGGGATGATCCGGGAACCTGGTGGGCACAGAGCAAAGGGACGAGAGTATAGATATGCAGAAAGGAATGGTGCACATGGAGGCACGGGAGCATAAATGTGTGTAAAGTAGGGATGGTGCTGGGCAGGAACGGACAGGGCAACAGCTGGCAGGCCTGGGCGACAGCCAGCCAGCCAGCCAGGTAGGTAGGTAAAAGGACAGGTGGTGGTAGTGATGATGGGGTACCTGGTAACCATCCCCAGGACCAGTACAACACAACAGCTCTCATATGATTACTGCCTCTCTCCTTCAACCCCTCCTCCTGACCCTATATGCCCATCTGTCCCTCTATCGTCCTCTCCCCCTCCTCTCTCTCTCTCTCTCTCTCTCTCCTGCCGATCCACACCAAACAAACCCCACAAAACCCTCATCATCTTTAAGAGCGACAACAGCATACAAGAACCACTAATAGCCAAGACTGAGGTGGGGGTTGTCACTCATCTCGACTTTGCCAATGCATCCGACATGGCAAGACTTAACAGAAGTCGTTTCGACAAAGCTGAACATGAAAGGGCGAACACGGGGAAACGGATCAGGGAATTTCTAAAGCACAGAAAATTCAGAGTAATGGCGAACGAAACTATGATCCACAGGGCGTGCCATAATGAAAACGGTACGGGGTTCGATACTCTGTGATAATAACAGACGGCTTATCGTACACTGAGTTGATTAGTGGATGAAATCGATTTCAAACGTCAAAATCAGAGTAATATGAAATGATGCTAAAAAAGGATTCAAATCTTAAATACTGAACGGGACAGAACTCAAGGAAAGCCTGTGAAGCAATGTGTGAAGACATGCAGGTCTATGGACGGAACAGTATCATGGTGTGACGCCTTTACAGATGGACCCGCGGGGAGGGAAGTAAAGTGAAGTTGATACAGCAGAGGTAGAGAGTCATCACGAATGGAAAGCTGTCGATTGTGGTTCACAAGGAAAGAAATATTGTGGTTCACAAGGAAAGAAATATTGTGGTTCAAAGTGAAAGAAATATTGTGGTTCAAAGTGAAAGAAATATTGTGGTTCAAAGTGAAAGAAATATTGTGGTTCACAATGAGAAATATTGTGGTTCACAGTGAAGGAAATATTGTGGTTCACAGTGAAAGAAATATTGTGGTTCACAGTGAAAGAAATATTGTGGTTCAGAGTGAAGGAAATATTGTGGCTCACAGTGAAAGAAACATTGTGGTTCACAGTGAGAGAAACATTGTGGTTCCCAGTGAAAGAAACATTGTG
>JAYMFT010086086.1:0-14158 GCA_038088735.1 Panulirus argus | reverse complement strand
GGGTGGCATCAGGAGTGGATGGGGGCGAGCAAGTGTGAATATGTACATGTGTATATGCATGTGTATGTGTGTGTATGCATACATGTATATGTTGGTATGTATATATATGTACTGTGCATATATGTGCATGTATGTATATATGTGTGTAATCCCTCGATTTAACAGACTAATATGGGGAGGGGGTGTCCGTTAATGCCAAAAGCCCTTCAAATCGAATATAACCATTTTTTGATACAATATATAGTAATACAAAATACAGGTCACAAGCTTCTCTATCACTTGATGCCATTCTGAATTTTAAAGATTGCAAAATTATTTAATAAATAAAGTCACAATTCTCTGTATACAACCTGACTGAACAATAGCTTGAGGCAGACTAAGACTGAAACAAAGCAAGTATACCCCTCACTATCAAAAACAAGTGCAATATGAAATGCACATGGTGATGTGTTTGAGATTCTTTAATTTTATTTATTTTTCAATTTCTATTAATTAGTGTATTATTATTCACCTAGTCCGTTAAATCCGAAAGCCGTTAAATTGAGGGATTTCTGTACTGAATACAATTTACCATGTTGTTTACCAAGTAAGATGTATTTTTTGAACTACCATGAGACAACAACAAATTCGCTTTCCTGAATCGGAAACATTTAAATCATATACTGTTGTACATAGAATATTTCTGTTTCCATATTTTTCTTCATACTGTACTCAATGTAATTCCTTATTTGTGTATGAATTTGTTAAGAGCCTGCTTAACAGAACTGTCTTAAAAAATATAAAAACAGCCTTTACTGTATCACAGAAGGTGAGCCTGAAAGCCAAAATAAGTGAAATAATCTTCAAAACTTTATGTGACCAATGGAGATAATACATAGTGCTGTACCAAACATAGCAACAAGGAGAAGCATGAGGCCAAATTGGAGGTGGAAGAATGGAGTGAAAAAAGATTTTGAGCGATCGGGGCCTGAACATGCAAGTGGGCGAAAGGTGTGCATGGAAGAGAGTGAATCGGAACAATGTGGTATACTGGGGTTGATGTGCTCTCAATGGACTGAACCAGGGCATGTGAAATGTCTGGGGTAAACCATGGAAAAGGTCTGTGGGGCCTGGATGTGGATAGGGAGCTGTGGTTTTAACACATTTTACATAACAGCTAGAAAGTGAGAGTGAGCGGATGTGGCCTTTTTTCGTCTGTATAATAAATAAAAAACCAAATGATATACCAAGTGTCAGTTAACCAATGAAAATAACCTATAATATAATACATACAAAAAATAATATGACGCGCTATTATATCTATCCCCTAATCTTTAGCCGACTCAAAACCCATCCCACAATCTACCAACAATGCTGCATGGTTGTCAACTATGATGTCATGCCCTAAATCATCAGGCTGTGTAAAGAATTCAGTACATGTGTCTTTCCTTTTTCATGTTTCTTACTTTTCACTTTTTTTTACATGCTTGCTACTCAAGACGTACCGATCATGCATCTATTTAATTACCTCTTTTTCTTATAAAAAAATGGAACTTAAAACATTCACTACTTGTCCATAAATACATGTCTGTTGTATATATCGTATATCTAATCCATACATTATATCAAATCACTGAAGTGGGAATCATATGAATATTCAAAAATTCATAACTGACTTATCTTTACACATTACTAGTGGGTCTAATACATTTAATGAAACTTGCCACTGGACCCCTGTGGACTTTAGGTTATGGAATGGGGTTCTCTGACTACTGTGTGATGTGCTCTTTGCCAGCCTTAAAACCTGGAGCCTTTACCTCAGCCTTCATCAGGTAAGTTTTCTTTTGCATCTGTTTTCCAGCAGAGGTCAATCTAATCTCAGTTCTATATATGATTTGGTGTGTAACCTTTCTCCTCTATAATTTTTGTGGAATTCCACTTTTGTGCACTATGCAGCCTCTACCTAACAAGATCACATTTCTCAGGCTGACACATTTACTTTTAATGACAAGCTTACCTTCTTTCTTCATCAACTCCTACTGAATCTCAATGACTTAATTCTTAACAATTTGCAAGACTTACTGGGCATATGTTTGAGGACAATATGTGGTGTGAGGTGGTTTGATCAAGTAAGTAACAAAAGGGTAAGAAGAGGTGTTGTAATAAAATGAGTATGGTTGAGAGAGCTTAGAAGGGTGTGCTGCAATGCTTTGGACATATGGAGAAAATGAATGAGGAGAGGTTAACACTGAGGATACATGTATCTGAAGTGGAGGGAACAAGGAGAAGGGGAAGACCAAACTGGATATCAAAGGATGGAGAGAAAAATATTTTGAGTGATCAAGGCCAGAACATGCAGGAGGGTGAAAGGCATGCACAGGATAGAACGAATTGGAACAATGTAGTATAAAGGGACTGACATACTGCCAATGGACTGAAGCTGGACATGTGAAGCTGCCTGGCTGAATAAAGGAAAGGTGTGTGGAGGCTGTTTGTGGATAGGGAGCTGTGGTTCAGCGCTAAGGAATGGATGTGAGTAAATGTGGCCCTTCTTTGTTCCTGATGCTACCACGTAAACAGGAGAAACAGTAATCACATATGAGAAAAATCAACTTCAACTTCACACATGTTGGTGTCCTGAGATACATTGCCATCTTCAAAACAGATGGCTGAAAAAGGGTTTTCCAGATAGATTTGCTTTTCTTATGGTGCAAATACTGCTCATTAAGGCTATAATGATAAGCAACTGCTGAAGAGCTAAACCCATGCTTAAGTTCATACAGTATACTGAACTTTTCCTCAGAGGTGAAGTTCTTCCTTACCCACTTGACAAGTTCACTTATGGTAGAAGTACTTGCTGGAAACTTAGGCATTGTGATGACAGCATTGTATCCCATAGCACATGGCAAGCTGGGTTTGCATTTTAATGCTACAGCTCGCTAAGATATAAAAATGGGAGTAATTTAGGCACTTACGCTACATCAAGATTATCATAGCAAATTGTGCTATACCCCGATAATACTGCACAAGACCTGTGCCCTCTGGTATATGATAATTTATGAAGCTGTCAAGCTGTGAAAATCTTACAAAATATTAGATGTAAGTATTGAAAACCCTTATTAATATTTTTTTTCAGGGAAAAAATCTAAACACACTGACCATCTCACGACATATTCCTGAGAGAACTCCTGGTGCACCTCATTCCAGTTTGTTCATTTCAGCTTGTTTAATTAGTGACAAAACAATGCAGTAGAATTCAATTTTGCTGATCATATTTACTTGTACTATGAACATTTTCATCAACTTTTTATCTCTGAATTCTTTCAGTTTATTATTTCAGTTTTAGTCTATGACAAAACAATGCAACAATATTCAATTTCACTCCTTATAATTGTCTTTCATTATCAACTTTCTTTTTCGTACTGAAATTTCTCATTCTCATCCCACTCATTACTTGGATCAACAGTACTATCTTATCAATATATTTTTTGAATTCAAGCTTTCTGTTTATAATGCCTCCTAGATCTGATGTTTTTCACACTTTTTAACTCATCACTGTAAATCCTTTATAGGTTGTCAATATTACATCTCTAGTCATTCCTAATCTTTTCAATTTCTCTTTTTTCATACCTGCTTCCTGTTTCCCATTTTCGTTAGGTAGTGCTAGGAAGAGACAAATGCAGTGAAAATGAAGGAAACCTCACTTTGCTCCTTCCTCTGTTCATTATATTCTTAAGCAATACTACAGGAGTAAGGGATTTGTAGCCCAATGTTGCTCCTCTTTTTAGATGCCTTCTGAGAAGCAAATGTGATATGAAGGTAGTATTCTTTTCCTCTTATACCAAGGGATAGGATACAACCCAAATTTATCTTCACTGAAGTTCACTACATTTTCTTCTATTCCTATCATTTAACAAGGATAGGATACAGCCCAAATTTATCTTCACTTAAGTTCAATACATTTTCTTCTATTCCTATCATTTAGCCAACTCGAGTGCCATTTCTGGGAAGCATACGACGATACTTTCCTTAAATTCACCACCTGTATCTCACATTAGTGTTTTTCAACCATTTTTGGTCTAAGAACCCTGTGAGCAGCATAAAATAGTTTCTGGAACCCAGATCTTCTCAATCCATACTTTACCCTTATTTCTTAAGCAAAATGACAAAAAAAATGTGAAAATTAAGTGGCAACAATTAGCCAAATTCAAGTTAAAAGAGCTCCATTTCTGAATGATGAACTGCTAGACTTATAATTGTTCTTTTAAAATCATTACAAAATTCTGTGGAACCCTTGGCTTCTTGGAGCCCTCAGTGAAAGTTATATACCACTATAAAGTGCTGAGGCTAGTGCTGCTTCCTGTGGCATACGAGATATGACATCTCTATCAAACATGGTTGCATTTGCTACTAAAATAACCTGAATTATATTTTGTTTGTCAGGAATTCCTTGATCCTTTAATGTTTTATTTTGCTACTTACTCTAAGTGAATTCTGTAGTTTAGTATACCAAATGCCATAAAAAAATCCATTCCCTTTCCTCACACTCATTTCACAAAAGTAAATGTCTTTGTAAAGATGTAGTAACTGAGGTTATGTGCTTTTAGCATATAAAAGAATCCATGCTGGCCATCAACTATATATTTCAGTTGTAATTAATCAAATGTTCTTTACATATTTTTATCACATTTAAAAACTTTAATTACATCTGAAATTAGCTCATTACTCTGTACTGCATTGGTATTAGTTTTTATCCTCCACTGTGCACTGGAGTTATATTTACTCTCAGGAGTCCATAATGTCTTTATGGGGCGCCTTGCTGTTCCACCGTTCGGCTCCTTCACTGTAAATTTCACAGAACTTTCACCACAATGCCCTGGTTTCAGGCTACTGAATGGAAAGGAAGGATAAAGAGAGGTGATGTCAGGAGAACTAAATAAACAGAAGGGTTTTGATTCCACTCTAGTTTAAAAGAAACAAAGGGTGAGCCCCACAATGTGTAAGCAGTGTTCCATACTTGAGCAAATAAAACCATTCATGGATGTAAAACAGTTGATCACAAGAAAAAGAATTATGGCACCTATACAAAACTTCCAGCTTTTGGGAAACAAACCCTGAGATGTTGATTTTTGGGGGTTTACAGGACAGAGTGAGAGATGGTGATGTCTAACATGTTTATTTCATTACATGGTTGAAGTATGGTGTTTTGAAACTGAACAGGTGAAAACAAATGATTCTTAAAAGGGGACATAACGAAAAAATCTTATTCTAGTACTATCAAATTTTACAAGGTTTCTGATTCCCCAATTTGAAATGCTGTGCAGGCCCAAACTGAGAGAGGAAATAACATCAGTACAAGAAACAGAACAAGTATTAAAGGGAGAAGGGGAGGTAAACTGGAATCATCAGGATAAGAGTGAAGCAGGAGTGAAGATCATTTACTGAGAGAAGCAGAGTAGGTGATAGGAGAGGACCCTAAAGAATACCACTATTGAGAGGAAAAGTGGGGGAAGTCACTCCACTGATGACAATGTGATGGAACAGCCCAAGAGAAAACTATGCATTAAAGAATAGAGAGAAGCAGTGAAACCAAAAGAAGAATGTTTAAAAAGCAAGTACTTATGCCATACTCTGTCAAATGCTTTGGAAATACTGAGGGCTACAATCAAAATTTCACACAAAATCCTTGAGATAGGAGGACCAGAGGTGAGTCACATGTGAAAGATCATCAATAGTCCTAGCACTGCAAAATTAAAATCCATACTGGTGATCTGGAAGAAGGGAATGGGATTCTAAGTGTATAAAGAAAGTGAGATTTTGGATAATTTCATAGCCTTTGGAGATAGCTGAAGTGAGAACAATGGGGCAGCACTTAGAGGGGTTAGAACATCTCCTTCCTTATGGATGGGATGCACCAAGACATGATTCCAAGAATATGGGAAAGTCTGGGTTTTTAGACAGGCAAAGTATCGCACCTGATGAATATCCAACTGAATTCCACCTTGTCTTAAAGTTTCTTTGATTGCCTAAGTACTTCCTGTTTAAGTGACTCACAAGTCAAACGCAACTATAAATGGTCAACCCCTTGTGTCCAGATTATAAACACCAATTCTTCTAGATTCTTTATAACAGAAACTGTGAAAAGCATTTCTACAGCCTCCAGTAATCTTTTAATGAACATTCCTTCTTCCTTTTCCCTTTCTTCTTCATCTGGTGTCTGATCTTTGAAACCATACCCAATCGTGATTTATGTATATCAACCTGCTTTATTTTACATACATAAGTTACTGATTGGGTTGATTCACAGATATATGTGTATGAGAAATGATGGAAGAAAAGAGCCAAAGTGTTTGATAAACTATATGGCAGCGGATGAAAGGCTGAGAACAGGTGTGTGGGATGTGAGAAGACTTTTTGGAGATTCTGAACATTTTGCAGTTCTTGTGGAGGTGAGGATCAGGGAAAAGTGGGGTATGGCACAAGGAAGAATGAAGGTAAAAGTGCTAGTAAGCAAGAAGATGAATCAGAAATAATGAGAGGAGAAGAATGAAAGAAGGGTGACAGAAAGATTAAATGAAAGCACAGTAAACATAGGGATGTACCCATGTGTTAATGAGGTGTTTAAAGCTTTTAAAAGACTATTAAAGGTTGTAGCATTAGTAATTTGACACAAAGTTGTAACATATAAGAATAAAAAGGGAAATGCATGGTGGGAGAGAAGAAAAAGGCATGTGGTAACTTGCTCGAAATGAATGTACCAGTGGAAGTTCAGCAAAGGAGGGAAGAGAACAAGATGTGTTAGCAGAATGTTTAAAGAAGCTGACACAGTAAAACACTGGAAGTTTACATGAAGATTTTGGAAAATGTGGGTGAAATGTTTAAGGACAATAAAAAATTGTACTTCCTGGAAGGGGGTGAAAAAGGAAGGAGGTGGATGTAAGGGTGGAAATATAAATGTCAGAAGTAAGGATAGGGAGTTGCTGGGTCAAAAGGAGGGAGTGAAATGAAGATGGGAAGAGTATTTTGAAGACCTGATGAATGTGGGAGATGGTTAAGCAGCAGATGTTACATGCATGGGTATGGAGGATAGAAGGAAAAGGAAACAAGTGCAGGGGCAACAGAGACAAGGGAGATAAAAAGGGTGATAATGAGGCTGAATGTAAAAAGGCACCTGGAGTGGATGCAACTAAGTCTGAAAAGCTGAAATATGGAGAAGAAAGTGTGACATACTGGATGCATTTGATATATATAATTAAGCACAGAAACAGAGAGTTGTGCCTGAGGATTGGGTAAAAGCTGTTACTGTTCCTTTATTCAAAGGAAAAGGTGTCAAGGATGTATGTAGCAATTATAGGGGAATGAATCTATTGAGTGACTGATAAAGTGATGGAAGTAAAAGAATGCAGAAAAAGTGGGAAGCAAAGGGGTTTTAGCTAAGAAAGATGCATGGATCAGATTTGTCTAATGAGAATGAATGTAAAAAGTCTCTAGCTAAAGACGATGCATGCAGCTTTTATAAATTTAAAAAAAGTGTACAACAGAGTCAAAAGGAATGCTTTATGGGATATGTTAAGGATATATGTGTAGGGGAACAACTGTTGAATGGTGTGAAGCCTTCTACTGAGGGGTAAATGAAAGTGTAAGAGTGGACAGAGAATGGAGCACAAGTTTCGGTATATATGCAGGTGTGAGGCAGGACTGTGTGATGTCACACTGGCTTTTTGACATGAAGATGGATTGAGCGATAAAAGAGATGAAAGCAAAACTAGCGAAAGGGGATGCAAAGATGGTGCATGGTGGTAAGGTATGGTGGCTAGTAACAAGCCTGTTTTTGGATGATACTGTTATTTGCTGCAAGTGAAGAGGAGTTGCAGATGGTTGTAAGTGTGTGTGTTTTATGATGTTTGTAAGCATAGGCAACTGAAGGTAAGCTCGAGTAAAAGTAAAGTAATGGTGTTTGTGTGAAAGAAAACAGAGGGAAAGTATACATTTCACAAAGCTCTACAGAGTAAGAAAAGAAAGTACTAAACTTTGTTTAGATATGGGGGAGAAAGACTGGAAAAGATGACAGAATTTAGGTACTTGGGAGCTATCATGGGTAAGTTTGGTGATATGGGAGGAGAGATAAGGGAGAGAGCAGAACAAGGTAGAAGAGTTGTTGGGCAGAGGTGTAAGTTTGGAAGTGAAGAATGGATTTAAGGACAGCATAGTCCTCTTCATACTGACTTGTACAGCTGAAGCATTGATGGGATGACTCACAGAGGTCAAGAATCCAGAGTGTGGGAATGAGCTACTCGAAAGGAACAGGTGGTATGAATGAAAAAAGGAATGAGACAGTGTACGAGAGATTTGGTAGGGGAGGGAATGCAAAGGGAATGAATTGTGGAGTGGTGGAGGGAGTGAAATGGAATCTTTGAGGTAGCTTGGGCATGGTGTGAGAGGACAACCACCTTAGACATGGGGAAATAGAGTGGAAGAGTACTGAAGTGAGAGAAATAGTGGAAGAATGAGAGAAATACTGTTTGTGAAGGAGGCATGTAAAAAGAGATAAATGGAGACCTTTTCAGCCACTGCCATTCCCTTGATGGGAGTTCATGGAGGGAATGGGAATCTGAGATATAGATAGACAGAAGTAAGTCTGGGATACCTTTTGCATGATCCTCCTGCAAATCCTAGTATTACTCAAGTTCCTTCATGCTAAGGGTTTCCTGTCACTTTTGATTCTAATTATCTATCACTATTACCAATTATCGGTAATTTCACTTCATCTAAATAATCTAATATTGTAACTGACTAGGTTAGCCTGCAACTGTTCCTGCATGACAAGTGATTGGGACATGAATATCGACAATCAAGGTACGAGTACCGATTTCTGGCTCAACTGAATCTGAAACAACATGCCAACTCTCCTCCACCCAACTCAATTTCCAATTTTCCCAAATCCCCAATGTTCAAGGAAACTCACACAATCAAGGTCTTTATAAATAAATTAAAGAATCAAGCTTTGGGCTACCAACTTGACAACAGGAAAAAGATGTGTTTCCAGATCCTGTTCGAAGGTACGGCAGAATAAGCACTCGACTGTCTGAAAGGATGATCATATCATATGGCGCTATGAAAAAGGCTTTGCTTGAGGCTTAAAGTACTACTGCAAATCAGGCAAGAGAGCTGTTCTTCACTACCTGCCTCAATGAAGACAAGACCAGTAGTCAGTTTAAAGGGCATCCCCTCACACTATGATACACCGAATGGTTCAGGAAAGCAGAGGCCAGTGAGACTTTGGAGAGTCTGCAAATTGCTGTAAATGTACCATATGGAGAAATCCTTTCCTAAGAGTCTAGTGGCCACCCATTTAATACATACACAAAGCCAAGACCTCCTGAGAAATGGTGGACAAGGCCAACATATATTTACCAAGAGAAAGTTACTCTATACAAGGAAGAGACAAAACTTCTGGAGGTCATCCTCTTAAAGCCAGAAGAACCTTTCAATATGAATGACCTTCAACTAGAAGAACCATTAACCTCAACAACCAGTGACAAAGATGAACCATCCATCATGGCCACACTCCGAATTTACTGCCCAGCCAAGCTCGAAGGACAAGAAATCATGCAACATTTGTATGAAAGATAGCCACAACACTGAAAGTGCCGGTATTAAAGGGTGTTGCATACAATCAACATCGTCCAGATGACAAAGGTAAAGATGATCACCAGTCACCTACTGAAGGCGCTGATGGCAATTCATCAGAGAAGGATCTACTGATGGGTAAACTGAACAATCACCTCAAAATAGAGAAAAGGAAAGTTGAAGGAGAGACATTAGAAGTGATGTGAGATAAAAGTGCTTGAATACTGCATGGCTGCCTGGAGACTTGTAAAACCTGAGCAAAAAACAGAAAGGATCATAGTGTCAAGAGCATTTGACAATGATTTCGAGCATGAGTATCCTGAAGCCAGCACTAGATGTGACACACCATTTCTCTAAGGAAAGGTTCTCACTGCAATGTGACTCTATGACTCATTACTTTTATCACTGATGGGTAACGTTCCATGGGCTGCCAAGATGAAAGCTGTTCAACTGCCACAAATATCTGCAGCAGTACCACTAGGACCAAAGCAGCTGAATCTGTTTAGCAAGAAGCAACACCAAGTGATCCCACCTACGGGATTGACATCAATGTTCATCAATGAGCATGTAACAAACTAACCAAGGTTCATCAATGCTCATCAATGAGCATATAACAAACTAACCAAGGTTCACCAGTGTGTCCATCTAAAACAACTCTTTCAGAAGGGAGAAAGAACAATTCAGTTCATGGAGAAGCATGCGAGAATTTACCAATGTCACTTCAACATCAGGATAAGTTGAACTTCAGCTGGTAGAGCCAGCAAAAAATCATGCCACTGTCCTCAAGATGGAACACGAGTTAGCTCTGAGTGGACACATGGGACACCAGAAAATCTTTCACCATGTCCAGGTATTGTTCTTCTGGCCCAACAAGGGTCAAGATATCCTGAGGATGAACCCAATGAGCACTTCTTCAACCCTTACCTGTCATCTGTGAACCTTTTGAGTGATAGCACTTACTCTAATGGGACCAATTAACCCACGAGCTACTAACAGCTCCATGTATATATTAACTTTAGTAGCCTTCACCATAAGATGGCCAGTGGTATTATAGTAAAAGTGCTTATCCAGATCTTTTGTATATAGGAATCCTAAAAAGTAATTGGTAACAACAGTTCACAATTTACTAATGTGATGGATGAAGTACACTGGCTTCCTTCAATCGAAGGATTAAAGGCTACATCCTATCACTCCTTAACCAATGGTCTCTGTGGGTATCAGAAAGGTTAGTGACATCTGCTTGGTGAGACAGCACTTTAGTGGTTGTCAAGCTGCACTCCTCTGACCCCACTAGCTGTCTTTTCTTTCTGTCTCACTAACATGTGGACTACTGGCATTCTGTCCATAGCATACAATATCTCCCTGTCATATGTAACTGGCATTCTGTCCATAGCATACAATATCTCCCTGTCATATGTAACATTTGACAACACTTTGACTCACTCAGCTCATTCTTCATAACTCTAGACTTTTCTGTGGTGGACACTATGCACTAGCCCTTCCTTTTGGCAAAGTGGTAGGAGCAGCAGATAGTAGTACGTAGGAACATTTAGGCAGGATTATTAGGTAGAAACATTAGGTAGAAGCAGTAGGTAGGAGCATTAGATAGAATTAGTCATTTGGAACATTAGGAAAGGAGCTTCAGCAAACACTGCACTTGACATGCCCTCTGACAGTGGCCTGTTGAGGGTGTGGCACTAAAGGCTAAGAAGAGGCACAGGATTTCTTTAGTTATTGAGTCTCTGTTGCCATGGCCAGCTCTCTGAGGGAGTTCCAGTTGGAACAGGCATCAGAGATATAGATAGAAAGATTTAAAGCATCATAAAAAAAAAAAGCAGAAGCAGGCAGGAGCTGAGCAACCAAAGGAGTGGCCGAGATAAATAGCATTGGTCCTATTTGCTTATGGGGAGGAAACCCAAAACAGTAAAATTCTCACCCTTGGGATTACTGTATGGAAGGGCAGTGAGAGAACCACTGCAAGTTCTGTGCAAGTTGTGGGGCAATGAAGCGTCTTCATGAAAGGTCAGGATGATGTATCAGTACATTCTCGATCAAGAATTGCATCTCTGGGAAACATGCGAGCTTGCAAAGAAAGAGGTACTGAAGGCAAAAGAAGTCCATAAAAAGTACTGCAATCAGAAGGCTACACTACATAAGTTGCAGGTTGGAGATCTGTGCTTAGTGCTACTTCCTATGACCAGTAACAAGCTACTTGTTCTGTGGAAGGGACCATACTTAGTGGAGTCATGTCCCTCCAACACCAACTGTATCATCTACATGGGAAAGCAACAAAATGTGGTTTTACAAAAACATGCTGAAAAAGTACTATGAGCTGCAAGATGTCAGTAGCTGAAGTGAGCAGTACAACTGCCTAGAACCAGCATTGCAGCACGACAGGATCACAGAGAATGTCAGAGCCACCATTGTGACTGCCATGATTGTGGCCACAAAAGAGTAGGGCAACCCTACGTACCTGACTCAGGCTGGAGCACGACAAGCTCAGACGTAACCATTGACAATCAGCTAAGCAAACACCAGAAACAGCAGATTCTAGAAATTCCCTGAGAGTGTGAAAATACCTACTCGGACTTGCTTTAGGTCGCATCTGTGGAGCCAAATAAGACCGGGCAAAACAAGATATCAGCAAGGTCCAAAACTTATCCCAATCCTCTGAAGCTACTAGAAACTGCAGAGAATGAGGTTTCAGCCATGGAAAAAGCAGGTATCCTCAAGCCACCTGCAACACCCTACTGCAGTCCTATGGTCCTGGTGGACAAGAAGAATAAAGGCAGGCAATATATATCTGTGGTGAAACTGATTACCATCACTAAGTTCCATGCCAAGCCTATGTCAGACCAAGAAATCTTACTAAGCAGGCTGAGCAACTTCAAAATCTTCACCAAGATGGATTTGACCAAGGGATTCATCCAAATCTCACTGCACCCTCAAAGTTGTAAGCTAACCACTATCAGCCCCCTAAAGGGTCTGTATCACAACTATGTGCTAATTTTTAGTTTAACAAACTCCCCAGCATTTTTTATCTAAAAAATAATGAAAGTTTTGGGAGACATAGTGTCTGCAAAAAAAAAAAAAAAAAAAAAAAAAAAAAAAAAAAAAAAAAAAAAAAGCTAACCCTATACATTTTCAAAGGCAGTACACAGCTATTGTTTATTGCGCATAAAGCATATGACACTCTCAGGGTGAAATCATCATACATATAGTCACTCAGACTCATGTATCTAACAGTATGAGCACAAGCAACCAGCATCAGGCTATATTTAGGGAATGATGTTCTTTCTTTACTCCTGGATGCCATTTCATATTGGGAATTTTGCATCTGGTTGATGTATTTCTTCAACCTCTACTGCAAGATGATTGGCTCTTACCTTCAAAGGAGGAAAAAGGCAGAATTCTCATCTGGAAGCAAGATAATGTGGGTAAACATGAGATTTCTAAGTGTAGTGAGTGCTCAGAAAGCATGATCAGTAGGTTGCTTGCCAGTGCTCATGGCCTCCCTTAAAATGTCAGCCTACCACCAAAACCTATCCCTGGTCAACCAAGAGAGACTTCTAAATCTACAGAAAACTATGATGTGAAGTAGAGAAGTAACCTGCATTTCAGCTGTCAAACTCAAGAAAAGTATGAGAAAGGTGGGCAGATTAGAAAGGGTAGTGAGTGGTGGGATGAAGAAGTGAAGTTGTTAATGAAAGATAAAAAAGAGGCGTTTGGACGATACTCACAAGGAAAGAGTGCAAATGACTGAGAGATGTATAAGAGAAAGTGGCAGGAGGTCAAGAGGAAGGTGCAAAGGTTGAAAAAGATGGCAGATGAGAGGTGGAGTGAGAGAGTATCGTTAAACTTTAGGGAGAATAAAAAGATGTTTTGGAAAGAGGTAAATAATGTGCAGAAGACAAGAGAACAAATAGGAACATTGGTGAAGGGGGCAAGAGGGGGAAGTGATAACAGGTAGTGATAAAGTGAGAATTTTGAAGGGTTTTTAAATATATTTGATGACAGAGTGGCAGATGTAGAGTGTATTGTTCAGGGTGGTGTGCGAAGTGAGAGAGTCAGGGAGAGTGGTTTGGTGGAGAGAGAGGTGGTGGTGAAAGCCTTGCGGAAGATGAAATCCGGGAAGGCGGTGGGATTGGATGGTATTGCAGTTGAATTTATTAAGAAAGGGTGTGACTGTGTTTTTGATTGGTTGGTAAGAATATTCACTGTACGTATGGGTCATGGTGAAGTGCCTGAGGATTGGCATAATGCATGTATAGTCTCATTGTACAAAGGCAAAGGGGATAAAGATGAGTGTTCAAACTACGGGGGTATAAGTTTATTGAGTACTCCTGGAAAACTTTATGGGAGGGTATTGATTGAGCAAGTGAAGGCATTTGCAGAGCATCAGATTGGGGAGGAGCAATGTGGTTTTAGAAGTGGTAGAAAATGCAGATCAGATGTTTGCTTCTTCTTCTTCTTCCTCCTCTTCTTCTTCTTCTTCTTCTTCTTCTTCTTCTTCTTCTTCTCTCTCTCTCTCTCTCTCTCTCTCTCTCTC
>JAYMFT010086075.1:0-14159 GCA_038088735.1 Panulirus argus | reverse complement strand
ATATATATATATATATATATATATATATATATATATATATATATATATATATATATATATATATATATATATCCGTGATGTCTCTAACTTACGTAGTTACTTCTTTGCAAACAAGTCATTATTTGCTTTCTGATTACTTTTCAAACGTTTTACAGACCATCTTCATCAAAGAAATCGGTCTCGTTTTTTTCTAAGATAGGCACAACATTTGTGTGTGTGTGTGTGTGTGTGTGTGTGTGTAAAAAGAACAGCACAAACGTCTAACATCTGTCATTGAAATACTGAAGTACAAACTGGGGTACATAACACCTGGGGCATACCTACATCCCGTCGTACGGGACACATCAAGCAACGGATCAATAAAATCCCGAATAAAAAAAAAAAATTCAGTTCACCAACAAACACCACAACTTCCAAAGGAAAATGAATAGACGTAAAATGCAGGGGGCAAGCACCTGAACACGCGCTCATAAACACATCAGCCACTCACCTGGAAGGCGGTTGAGTACGGAGGAAATGCAGAATACCCAGAACGAAAGAGAAAGAAATAAAGAGAGAGAGAGAGAGAGAGAGAAGGAGGAGGGGGGTAGCCTAGGAGCCAATCAGACACTGTAGGTGATAGTGGTTCGCGGGAAAACCATCTCATACCAGGAAACTGAGCTCTTGGAGCTGCAGACAAAGATCCACAGACCACACCGGAGGCCCGGCGTGGCAATAAACCTCTGGGAAACACTCGGGCCAAGCGAACCCCACGGGGGGAAAGAAAGACAATACATAAGGCTCTGACCTCACCACTTTACATTCCAAAACTCCGGCCGCAATACATTTTCTCAGGGAATGTTGTTAATGGCAAAGCTTGCTTCCAGTTGGACAAAAATTTCACTCCGAAATATAATAAAACTGACGAAATCAGAGCAAGAACAACTCATCGGGCACATGACAAATTTTGGATCAATGAACAGTACATCACAAGGGTAACAAATATTTCCATTCTAGATCACGAATTACAAAGTGCTGGTTTATCGTCAATGAAAAAATAATATTGTAAATACAGTACAGATTTCATAAACAGCCGCAACGACGTAAACTAAAGCCGATGACACAGAAAAGCAGAAATACAAAATACAAAAGTGGCGGTCCGTCCAGTGCTCCATGTTACTTACAAACACACACACACACATGTATATATATTCAAGTAAATAATCAAGGTACCAAGTGTAAGTAATTTGTCCAACACAGTAACCAATAAAGTTTACTCTAAGCTACATAAGTACAGGAATCCGAGGCGGAGCCTAGTGGTCCTCTGAATCCCCCGGAGATGAGGGGTATCCCAGACATCAGGATGAGTAGACCCATCTCGAGCCAGGGTCACTTCCGCTATCATGAACGAGATGTCATCTGCCTTGCCAGTAACCCCCCCCCACCCCCTCGCCTCCTCTGCCAAAGGCGCTGGAATCTTCTTCTTGAATTACTAACATACCTTCATCTGTACAGATTAGGAATGTGGATTACTACCACTGTCCTCCAGCAAATAACCTCATCAAAGGATATTAGGCCATCTGTCCCGCAGAATTCCCAAGTACTCCCGCGCCTGCTGCGCCAGGCCAGTGCTGCTGGCTGCCGCGGAGGAGGACACCCCCCCCCCCCCCCCCCCCCGCCATTATATCACGCCCTCGACTTAAAGGAACTGGCAAAGGAAAGAGGCGAAGAAACTGGACCAAGACGTGTGTGTGTGTGTGTGTGTGTGTGGGAGAAAATAAGTGTCATTCCCGGGTGAAAAGTGACTCAACAGGACCTCCAATTGCAGTGCTCCTGACTGCCGTGTGCAGTGTGGGGCTCGCGCACTTTCACTGTTCGCTGACCAAGTTTCGTTGCAATCTTGCAGAAAGCGGTACAACCCCTGAGCACGACGGTACTACTCTTATGGGCCCGGTCAAAGTGCCAGGCCATCATCACGCCCGAGCGTCGTACCATCTTACTGAAGGACAGCGCTCTCCAGCTCTAGGAGGTGGTACTCGAGGATCGGCTGTTATTACGACGCCTCCTTCTTTCCTCGAAGAGCTAAGCTGAGGAATTCCCTTCCTTCATCTGTCTTTCCTCTCTTCGTATGACTGACCTTTGTTGCCTTACAAGTTACGTCAACAAATACCTGCAGAGCCCTGATTAATTTCTTTTCTTTTTTTTCTTTTAGCTTTTTGTTTTCACCGGAGATGGCTTTGACTGGGGCATGTTGTTTTGCTCGTGCCATGTCGGTCACTGGAAGCAAAAAAAGTAGGTTGCTTATCACTTACTTTTATACAGCGTTTCTTTTTTTCTCTTTTTTTTTTTTTCCCAAGAAGCAAGAGAACACCAGTTCATGACGGGCCGAGTTCTCGCACACCAGCCACAGGCGAGGGACAGATCTGCCAAGATGAAAATAACTACCAAATCTGGTCAGACGAACTACGAGTATTATAAAGATAAAAAACGCTGAGGCGGTTCCACTCAGCCTTTTCATATAATCAGCCTCGTCTGCCAGGAGGAGCCTCTATTTTATAAGAATCTAATATCAACACGGTGATGGCACTCAAATATTTATCTCTCTACTTATCAATCCGGGAGACGTGTCGCTTCGTCTGCAGGGATTCATTAGCTCACACCGGTCCCGGCGACAGTACTACATTTTCCTTCGGTAATCGTCCTACAACTTGTATAAACGAGCATCGAAAAGCTTGCAGCTCAAATGTCAAGGGTGTGTTAATAACGGTTTACGATATGAAAGGTTTTCTTTTCGAGTTCACATCACTGCGAGATGCAGTTCACTGGCGAGGTGTATTTCACTGACAATACGTACATCAGTGAAGCTTATGTAAGTAGCAGGGTGGGCGTACATCAGTGACGAGGTGTACATCACTGTTAAGATCTACAGTACTACAGGTTCGTAGGGAAGTCAACCTCGCTCTACAGGATAATTTGGTTCTTGTATTAACTGGACGCAAGCAGTAGCTTCATAATCTTGGTGAATAAGCAATATGTGCTTGCCTCCCTCCCTCTCTCTCTCTCTCTCTCTCTCTCTCTCTCTCTCTCTCTCTCTCTCTCTCTCCTGCGGTACTGTTACGTCTCACCCACCCGGAAACACGTCCATTAAGAGAGAATAATATGGCTGTTACTTGAGAGAAAATTCCTTTAAAGAGAGATTAGAGTTACAATGTTATTAACGTACAATTTGTAACGTTTCTTCGTTCGCATTACCAAGGTGCAAGGTAAGTCTAGATTAGCCAGCGCCACTCTCGTTCCTATACCCTAGCAAGAGTGACGTCCTCGTGTTGCCCGAAGTCTCACTGAGGGCCACACCGTTCTCCTGGGGATGTACCAATCGATGATGAGCTGCTCGTGATTAGCCAAACATCTATCTTGGAGTCAGTCACGTGCAACGCGGCCCATTCATCTTCCTAGACACTTTCCAGACTGGCGCATTCGCATTCTTCCTTTTCGGTGATGGCGGCCACCTATGAGTAATCAGAGGACAAGGGGTTGGTGCGTTACCTGTTCCCTTCTATAATTTACCAGTATCTGAAAATCCATCTTGCTAACATCAGTCATACAATACCCTTACGATATTCGGTAAAAACCTTTTACTGTGTAAGTGTCGAAAATACTTCTGGATAAAGCCAAAACGTAACTGGAAGATCGAGGCTGAAAACCGTGGAAATACCCTGGGAAGTAATGAGGCGAAAATGACATACACACGCGTTCCCCGGACGTAAATCCGAGATGGTAATTAAGATCATTCACACAGGGAAAGTCTTGAGTCTGGGCAGTTCCCGGAGATGATATCGTCTGTCTTCAGCAGGCAAGTATATCGGTAATATACTTCATGATTCCACTGGCTTCCTGTCACAAGTGGCGAAGGTGTTCACAATGAACAGTTAGTCCCACTGTCTTGTCTCAATTCTCGTTCCCAAACACCCTACGCTCTCTCATGAATTTAAGAACTGACAGATCAACTAATCAACAAAATGATAAGTATATAAATCAGATAAACACAAAAAATGAAAATAACCAACTGTCTTATACAAGATAACGTCATTTTTTTCCTTCAAACTTGTTTTACAAAAGCTCTGGATGACCACTGCAAGGCCACAGTAGCAACGCTGTAAGGGTTTTCCATCAACACCTGAAACAGTAAAGTTACTATATCTTTACAAACCTTTACAAGCACATTGTCTGCAGCTGTTGAAACAACCATGAGGATGGTCGATTATAGTGTGTGTGTGTGTGTGTGTGTGTGTGTGTGTGTGTGTGTGTGTGTGTGTGTGTGTGTGTGTGTGAGATAGCCAGGATCGGAGCATTCAGAGTTATCGATATGGACTGTGAACAACATAATGGTAAGACGGGGGGGGGGGGAGTTAGCACCTCTGATTATGTTTATTATTGATGTTACGCACCTTCCTAACCCTCCCAAAGGTAACATATAATATCACATGCGAGACGGAAGTACTGAATGAGATTCCCCTGTGGGAAGCGGGGCCAAGGAGGAGCAAACCTGGTGTGACTTGTGGGTTTATTCATGTGTCAGACGGAGGGCGATTTCCATACATCTTTCATTCCATACCTCCGTCCTCTTCTCTCTCTCTCTCTCTCTCTCTCTCTCTCTCTCTCTCTCTCTCTCTCTCTCTCTCTCAGTCATCAATCGCAACCTCTACTCACCTATGCCACTCTCCACTACTTTCCCTTGCCGCATAATGTGTCCATAACTTCCCGATGGGGGAGGGGGATTCATTAACCAATTTCGAGTCTTATGTCTGGCCAATATCCCCAGGCGGAAGGGGGGATGGGCTGGCCCCTCCGGAGGGGGGTTGGGTGGGCGGCACCTCAGCTCGCCCCTCGTAAACTTGCACAAGTGCCACCCCGGCGTCAGCACCACACCCGCCTGGTAATACTAGCCCTCCGTTACCACAAGCCAGCGCCAGGGTTGAACCGGAACATTTACAGATTTATGCCGAGCGCAACACAAACTTAAAGACAACTGTCTTTAACGATAAACGATCTATGACCTGCCCCAGACAAACTATGATAGAAAAATGGATATAAAGAGAGCGGAGTAGACTGCTGCAGTTAAGAGATGAAGTGGTTTGGCGCGGCGGGCTGTGGATAATTAAGTTGTGAGCTGCCTCACATTATCTCATACACAGAAGCGTACGTGGTGTGCTCGTGGGATAATCTCCCCTCCAAATGAAAACATGCACGCTACGAACAAACACGTAAATATCACAAACACGTACGCACCACAAACAAGCGAGCACACGTACACGTGCTTCACAAATGATGACAACTTACACACACACACACACACAAACACGCAACTGTCATGGACGTTTTAGCGATCTTATGATCATTTATACAGTTGGACTGTGATACAAATACTGATAAAGCTGCCACAGAGATAATCTTGGTTTCGTTTCTGGACATTCTGGCGTCATCATTTCAGCGGTGAACGAGGCGAACGGCAAGAAATACAAAGAAAAGCAACACTGAAGGCTCCATAATACTAGCCATGCCACGGATGTAGACAAACCTCACTGGACTAGCGTGGATCCGCCTCGTAACTTAACTCTGAATATCTGTCTATCAACTCCATTCCCATTTCCATGGGAGGAGATCAAGTGCATCTAGCCATGCACCTTCTGTGGGAATTAATTTTGATGAACTCAGAAGCAAGGCTGCAACTTTACCGTAGGAAGCTGGAAGTCCCTACTCTTCTTTTCTGTAAATATTCCCTACAGAAGGTAACTGTGGCCTCAACAAACGAGACGTATCTGCAGCTTTATTTCACAGGCTGTATGTGCTTGATCCACCCCATGAAAACTGTGAATCGAGTGAATGATGACAGACAGATAGGCAGACAGGTATATATATACAGATAAGCACAATTCTGCACAACTGGGACGCCTAACTCCAAAACCGTAAGCTGACGACAGCCAGCGGTGCCAAACTCCCAGGAGGTATACATGTAACACTAAATAATTATGCTAGCACCAACCCTTCAGGTCAATTAAACAGCAAAATAAAAGATACTCTTCTGTAGATTATGCGAAGGGGATACAGAGGAAAAGGGTACTTGCAAAAATTCTACGCCGAACTTACTGAATAATATCCAAATATCAAGCATCAATTTTCATTTAACACATCTTAACAGCTGAGTTATGTGTGTTTACGTAGGTTTAAATATTGCTATTAGCTTTGTTCCAGCGAGTTACAGAAACCCCGGTTCCCACAACACTGCCAGTTTCCAAGCGGATGTCCGTACTTGAAGTTCATACAGTTCAATGTAATTCTTTATTCTGAGATCTAGAATATGTTAACGGAGAAGGTGCGTAATAAATTACTTTCCATATATTCTTTTAGTAAAGGGACTGTCAACCGCGGATATTGCTTCTATAAATTCCATGTTTCAAGCTGACCATATATCTTTCTTAACGGGCTTTTCTCACGAGGCGTTTAATATGTAAGCTGAACAGTCGATGCAACTGTCCAAGTCACTACAGTAACCTAGGCGTATAAAAAGAGAAAGAAAAACCGGTTAAATAATTCCGCTAACCATATCACACTTCCCATGACAGCTGCATGGAATTGATGGCATGAATATGCTGCCCATGACTACACATGGCCTTTTCAGACCAACACACAACTCTCCCAGACGAGACCCTCCCTCCCTCCCCTCCCAGTTACAGGATCTCAAAAGATCGCCCAAGCAGCCTCCATGGAACTGCTTATACACACACACACGTCATGAGACTATACACATGGAGGGACCTAAGCAAATGCTTCTGAGGACCATTGCCTAGCATTATCATAATTCAAATGGGGCCAAAATAGGAGGAGGAAGAGGAAGAGGAAGAGGAGGGACAGGGAAAGAACAAAAGCACGTCTTCACTATGGTGGAAGTCTCTTTCCCAAATGAGGAGGGTAGCCCGTGTTTTCATTCATAGCGGCAACTCTTCTCCAGGGAAACTACCTCTGGTCGCCATGGTTGGTGGTGGGTCGCCTCCCTGAGAGAGAGAGAGATTGGATGCGTTCCTCAAAGATGGCAGAGTACTCACACATAAAATGATCTGTTCTCCCCAACATCTCTAGGAAGAAGCTAGCTCCATGAACCACTCAGTGGCCATAGTCTATTCCTCCCTAGCCATAGTGTCTCTCCCCTATGGAAGCAGTGTGCGTCATGTGATGGTAATAATCCTACCCCACGGTATCTCGCAACTGTAATGATCTCTCCGTTTCTAGCATCTTAATATAGTGCTAATAACTCCCTTCCGAGGGGGCTTTACTTTAGTATCTCTCCTTTATTGTATGGGCAGCTCTTGCCATAATTAACAGAAACTCTAATGTTGAAATCTTTTGCAGGTGGGTCTGGATTATACTAAACTGTCTCGTATCTGTGAGTAATGCCCTGATAATATCACCGGTATTACACGTTAATGCCCCCGACCTTTCAATACCCCGAGATATACGGTCTTAAATCTCGGTATTGTTGCATTACGGGGCCTCTGTTAATCCCGCCTCGCTAATAATTATAAGCGGGAAGTTACGATGCCGGACGTCGAGCGCCGCCTAGAATTTAGAGGCCAAACACGAAAACGCGGCCATACTTCAGCATTACGGCCTCTCTCATTCACATGCCATAAAGACCATTCTAGTGGCTTCCTGTCTCACAGGAGAGAGGCCGTTATCAGTTACTAACTGGGGACTCCCTCTCCAGAACGACCTTCTCACAAGGAGGGGCCCCCGCCCCGCCCCCTCCTCCTTCTTCCCCCTCTTGCAAAATAAGGACCCTCTCTTATAACTTAGGGTCCCCACCCCCACCCCGATCTCACAAAAGAGGGACCTTATCACAAAACTGAGGGGGGGGGGGCTTCCCTCACATGAAATGGACCTTCTCTTAAACTAGATGGAATCATCTCACATCGGACGAACTTTCTCTCCCTTCCATTCTCGAGGAACTTTTGCTCATTCTTACAGTAGAGGAATTTTTCCCTTTTTGCCTGGTCATCGCCGGTACTCCGAATGGCTTCCCAGACGTTGATAAAAGAAGATGTAAGAGATAAGTATAATAAGAGATCAAAGACTGAGCACCTGGTACAGCAGGAAACTAACTACATTTCATCTCGTACACACACTTTTCCCTCCCTCTATGAGCTCATGGCTAACACGCTTTTGCAACCGAACCTGCGCGGATCAGTCAATTTAATCTTACAACTGCACTGTGGTTAACATCCCAAAGTAGGACCAAATCGACAGCAATGAAGCATTCACAAACAAGTGTCGAGCATAACCGGATTAATAAACTCAAAAACAGTTGAACGTAACTGGATGAACAAACTCTACAAGTGTAGAATGTCACTGGATTAACAATAATCCCACTCGGCCATACGCCGTATAAACAGACCAAGGCAAAGGTTTCGTCAGACATACAGCGAGGCCAAAGAATCTCTTCATCTCCGCCTCCCACCACACCCTTCCCTCGAACACCTTCTCTTGCCGGAGCGAACAACGATAAACACTCCTATCTAAAACCAAACGACCCTCCTCCCGCAGTTGCCCCATTCGGAGTACCTCCCGTACACTGGAATATCAATACGTAAAGGTTCAGACGACCCACAAGCGCGGTATCACGTTAAGACTTGGCCAATATCATTTATCTGACCATACTTCCTACTGGAATGATAAGGTGTACAGTGCATAATGCTTGTTCGTCTGTCACACTGTCCTGAAGAATAATCTTCATTTATCCCGTCCGAGTGGATTTTCTAAAGCCTTATTTATCAACATCTCACAAGATTTGTTTAAACAGAATGCCCAGTTTCCTTGCGATGGGGACTGGGATTACATGAATTATAGATCGTAAAATCGGTGGAACGTGACTGAAGTATTTTCAGACGACATATATATCATATTTGCCCTCGATTTTTACTTTCTATGTTTGTCTCCATATACACACATAACTCAGCCTTTAAATTATTCCGTGCAAAACATCATCGAAACATAAAACTCGTTCATATAATTCTGTAGAGTGACGCGAAGAGAACAAATGGTACAAGCGGGAGATATGTCCATTGTCATATCCTGCTAAAATTAAATGTATTTTGTAAACAAAAAAGGGACACCTTCCGTTCTCCTATACTGTACGTCTTAAGTTGATGCAAATACACACACACACACACACACACACACACACGGCTGACCAGTCCAGTGCTAGGCTCCCCATTCTACCGCACCAATATCCTGGCTCCTAGCTCCTCCCCTCCGTCCTGGGGATCTATGCGGCAGCTTCATAGTCTGCCCTTCTCTGCGAGTCTCCAGCTGTCTTTATCTCTCGGAGTTCACAGACTGGTGAATGCCGATATTATACTATATCGTGTGTGTGTGTGTGTGTGTGTGTGTGTGTGTGTCTGTGTGTCTGTGTGTGTGTGTGTGTGTGTGTGTGTGTGTGTGTGTGTCTGTGTGTCTGTGTAATTCTAACAATCTGGGCAAACCGCCAAACCGGAACTGTATACCTTAAGAGGTTTACACCTACAGCAGCCCAAAATTTGGGAAGGCTTACTGCAGCCAGCGATCCTGAACGTACGGCACGGTCAGCCAAGACATGATTAATTCGAGTCGGAGCCTCACGCAGGCGTCTCTTTAGGATCCGAAGTGAGTTTCTGGAGCGGGGGGGCAAAGTTAGTGCCATGGAAGACTCCTCCACGGTGATGAATCTCTGGATCAGCTGTGAAACGGACGCACCGTAATAGCAGCAGTCTGCCTGAACTCCGACGGTGTCTTACGATAACAAAGACGCCGAAGAAATCGAGGAAATTACATAACAGAAAAAAAATTCCCACTTTCCAAGAGAATCAAATTAAAAATTACTTAATCAGCACTTTCCAGCGGTGAAGTCCATACCACCAGCAATGGAAGGAATCAATAATACACGCCTAAGTCTGCAACTCAGATCATTGATTAACAATAGAATATGTAAAATGGGATGCCATGTGACTGCGGGGGACATCTCTCTAAGCATGGAGCAAACGTCGCATCGCAGTGGCTAACTTACGTAACTGCTCCAAAGGGGAGGGTTTTTGGCCTTCCCCGGGCCCCACTCTGGAGCATTACTCGGCTTCAAACTGTGTGTGAAGCTTTAAACTGTCAGCTGTTAACTCCCTGAAAATTTTTCTTCCACTGAAAAGGACGGTTTTCCCCCCGTGTGAACTTCCCACAAATCGAAGAAATACAAATTCTTTCCTCTGACTTCTGGAGCGTCCAGGAGTAGTCGTTTTCCACACGGTAAGTTCATCTGGTCGAATCCGTCTACATCCACCTTCCATTTCGTAAAACACGTGTGAATCATCGTTCTAAAAATGGACACACTATCAGGAAATAGACAAACAACAGTATTCAATACTTTTGATCACTTCCAAAACGATATTAAGCATATCAACCGTACTTCAATGTGTCTTCCATGTACGTGAGCACCTTCTCCCTTCGCTACGACGCCAGTCAAACCTCGACACCTTCCCCTCCCCAACCGGGGTGCCCCTCTTCCACTCCAGACATGCCACCACCACCCCCTCCAGCACTCCCAACCAGCTGACATTTAGGAGAGCAGACGACGGAGCCAGAGGCACTCCCGACCCGGAACGTAACCCCTCGCCCCAGACGACAGAGACACGCATTCCGGAGGCCGACGGAGGTGACGCATGTCCCTATCCTTTTTTACCTCGCGCTCCGGAATGAGGCTCACCTGGCAACGATTACGACGTGTTCATCACGTCATTAAATACGGTCTTCAGTATCTTCATTTTGGGGGGCCAGTTAACGGTACAGGAACTACTCGGTACAACGCCATCGAGACCTACGCACATGCGGACTGCACACATCCTGATTCTCGGACACGAAACCAATAGCCTACCGACGTGTAGGTGATTAATCCAGCATTGTCAGCATACTGTAGTCTCACTCTCTCTCTCTCCCTCTCTCTCTCTCTCTCTCTCTAGGCAGGTAGGTAGGTAGAAGGCCGTTGTAGACAGCCACCGACCAAGGAGGAATATTACCAGTACTAAACAACCTGTGTATCAGGAGGGTTAGCGGACGTCTGCTTAGTGAACTAGCAATTCAGTGGCTTGACAGCCTTTGGACGGGTTCCTGGCTTTCCTCTCTGCCTCAACCACACACGCACGACTCGCACGGCTCGTTCTCCGTAACCCAAGATTTTCGCACGATCGGCGTTACGCACGTGTCCTGCACTTTTAGCAAAATCTCACTTAAGTACTCGTAAGCAAGTCCCTTACTCTCGTGGACCGGACGGAACTAACACCGTGCTCTTCACCGTCTTACCCCAGCAAGCGAGCGAGAACAAAAACATATCACAGCGCCTTAACGTCTGGCTTCAGCAATGGAGCACCGGGTCTTCCTATTTTCCAGAAGGAAAACCTCAAATGCCTAACGCTAGCTATGGAAGGTATGGGCATAACTTTAAACTTTCTTGGCTGGTTCATACCCATAATTTTAGCGGAACATGTGTCGTCTGAGGGAACATACATCTAGCCTGGGTGTTCGCTATTGTGCCAAAGGTCTTATACCGGTAGAGTTGTAGGATTTGGGAAGACAGAGTGCGGTTCACGAATTTTAAAGCATTTCAGAGAAAACGTGTGTGATATAAGCGCCTTGGTGCCTCCTTGTTAGTATCATGAAGCAAATCGTGGGTCAGTGTGTCAGACCCGGGCCGCTCGCGCACTTACTCTCCCAAATGTTCCAGCCCTGGGGTCCGGCAGAGTGTGGGAAGTCCTACTTTCAAGCCATCGTACCTTTAACCAACAGCCTACATAAGAGTTACTGTCGCATCCGCTTGCCTCATGAAAGTCACCAGTAAAGCAGATCGCGGTTAAGGCTATCATTCCCAGTCTCCTCCAACTGTACGTCACGCGGCCTGGAAATCCTAGAGGAGAATGGAGTATGCAAATGCAATCGACGAGGGCCCTCCGAGGTGTTGCACTACTGGCGATGGGCATTCGACTCGGCCAGAGGAATAAATAGGGAACCGAAACGGCGCCTCCACCGTCGGTCGTTGATTACTGCTAACAACCCCACGAACTAACTGATATGCTTGCCTTAAGGCTTCTAATCATCTTCTGGAGAAGATGGTTATTAGTTACGGCAGAGAACACTGACGGGGACTGACTGAGCCGATTAACTGATATCGTTAATTTAATGTCCGCCATGACAACTTGAAGACCCGAAGGAGAACGAGGGTATTCTTCGACCTTTGTCACGTCTCGCCTCCTGACGAAGGGAGATACTTTTACCCATGTCTGTGTCTCGCTTCTGTTTCATTTCCTGCTCAACATTTTGCATCGATTACACAACGCCTCTCTTCTATATTCCTAACCCAATCAATCTAACGCCTGACAGGCTATACTTTGGATCAATACAATCAAACACAGCCTTTTTCTTTTTTTCATTTGGCCCTTCAGATTTTAAAGGGTAGAAGGTCATGAATTCCAAGCACCACAGTCACTTCGATGGTGGAAGGGACGGAATATATTTACAATCACACTACACACACACACACACACACACACACACACACACACACACAGATAGATATATAGATAGAGAGATAGATAAATGATACATATTCCCCAACCAGCTCCTCAGACGAATTCTTGCAACCAAACTGGAAGGTTAGACGGTGTGTGGTTGAGCCGATGTTCGCTGAATTCGCGTACGCACAGCCTCCTCCCTCAAACTTGGCGCCAACGGAATTGTTTGTGTGTGTGTGTCATAACTACTCCTCAAAGGCTGAGGGGAGGCATCAAACAGGGCATCGCCGGGACTTCAGCTGGTCAAGCCAGTGCGCACAGAGGGCCTTAAACCGCAAAGCACACGCCGGATATGACCCATTACGAATGGATACTGAGGGTTCAAATAACCCGATTAAGGACATATTCCTGCTTCCTTTTGTGGGTCGGATGCCAATTATGCACATATCCTCCCCCCCCCACCCCGTCACAGACACTACACGGAGCCATCGCCGATGGAATGTCGCCATCGATCAACGATAAAAGCTTGCTGTAAACCGCAAGTCGTGTGCATCATGCGCGGGTGAGGAGGAGGAGGAGGGGGCGGAAGGAGGGAGGAACATATTTGTGGAACGAGAGGGGATAAACGCCGATCGCAAAGCCCTGAGTGCAGCCTGGGGCCCCACACATTATTAACCCATCAGGTTCAACTTGACATTCTGGCCGAGGAGGGGGATGAGGGGGCAGGACACAGAGGCATGAGTGATGAGCCAGCCAGGCAGAAGACGAGGAGGTGAAGAGTGAGGACGGAGGAAGAAGAAAATAAGCTAATAATGAAAAATGAATGGGCAAAGATGCGTGGGAGATGGATGATAAGTGAGGCGGAGGGTCACTCGACGATACATTCACCAGATGAAGAGAATTCTGCTCCGAGAACAAGGGGGAGGGGAAATATCAAGCCTCAAATGGGACACGCGGGGAGAACTGGTTGGCAGAGGTCACATTAAGAGAAAAATCCAATTCAAAAGAAGGATGATGTCGATCATCACTGGAAGGCAAGGCGGTAGACGACTGGGATGAGAACTCTAAAACATTTTACAAACATAAAACGTGGGGACTGCATATATTTTCGATCCAGCAATAGAAAAAGTAACAAGCTGACGAAAAATATCGGGAAGTATCAATAAATCTGCTAATATCAAATGTCAAGGGACAGACGCTGGAATGCAAGAAAGTGTAATATAAGAGGCGAGAGGAGAAGACCTCCGAGATTCACAGACGATGCGTCAGAATTAGTGAGGAGACGGTAAGGCGACGGATGAAAGCCGGAGACGAAGCCTGGACGATCTTGGATGACGCAGCCACACGCATAAAAACGGAGACCAGATACCGGAGTGAGAGGAACCCCGGCGATGGGCCGGTTATATATCATACGAGAGAGCTATTCAAGAGCGTACAAAAAGAGGACGCAACGACATTAATATGTGGAAATTCTGAAGCGGGACACGGGACCCATGTTTATGAGGACAGTATCTATTTGAAAATCTCCTATATGGGATATATATATATATATATATATATATATATATATATATATATATATATATGAGAAAAACAGAC
>JAYMFT010086064.1:0-14159 GCA_038088735.1 Panulirus argus | reverse complement strand
ATATATATATATATATATATATATATATATATATATATATATATATATATATATATATATTGTGTGGCCTTCGGCAACTCAAGGGTGTGCCGTTTTGATGACTGCTTCTTTCCCAACACGTCGAAGCTTTGGAACTCTCTACCTTCCCATATCTTTCCCAATAACTAGGACCTGGCTCATTTCAAGAGACATGTTTTTCACTTTCTCAAGAATCTGTAAATACTATCCCTGTCTGTTTTCCCCCTTTCTCAATTCTCTCTATATTTCAATTAGGGCCCTGCCTTGATGTGGACTTTTGTCCATGACTGGAGCCTTCAACATATAATATATATATATATATATATATATTTTTTTTTTTTTCACTTTTTCTTTCTTTCTTTCTTTCTTTCAAACTTGATCTCCGTTACCTGCTTTAATGCCAGGAACAAACGAAGAAAGGCCGCATCTGCTCACATCCATTTTCTAGCTGTCATGTGTAATGCACCGTAACCACAGCTCCCTATCCGCATCCAGGCCCTACAGACCTTTCTGTGGTTTAACCCAAACGTTTCACATGCCCTGGTTCAGTCCACTGACAGCACGTCGACGCCGGTATACCACATCGTTCCAATTTACTTTACCCCATGCACACCTTTCACCCTTGTGCATGTTCAGGCTCCGATCGCTCTCTTTTTTTTTTTTTTTCACTTTGGCCTACCATCTCCAATTTGGTCTCCCCGTTCTCCGTGTTCCCTCCACCTCCGACACATATAGCCTCTCTGTCAGCCTTTCCTTATTCGTTCTCCTTATATTTCAAAACCATTTCATCACACCATCTTCAGCTCTCTCAAACACACTTCTTTATTACCACACTTTTCGTTACTTACTCAATCAAACCACCTCACTGCGGGTGTTTGCTTTGAAGATTGCGTCCGAGAAAAACTTGAACAGAAGGCAAACGCATACGATGGGGTTGATCAGAAACTTCGTAGAAGGTTTTAGGAATACATTGCGTGGGTAGAAAGTTATCAAAAGCAGTGAGCAGCTTTTATGAAAATCGGAAGGCGTATATGCTAGCAGGAAGAGAGGAAGGTGAATGGTTCTAGGTGAAGGTGGGTCTGCGGTAAGGTCTTGTGATGTCACCATGGCTGTTGAATCCTTTTATGGATGGGGTGGTGAGGGAGGTAAATGCAAGGGTTTCGGGCAGAGGGGTAGGTCTGCATTCCGGCACTGGTGGGGAGGGGGTTTCTTGCGGTGAGTCAGTTACTGTTTCCTGATAACATGGCGTTGCTGGCAGGTTTGAGTGAGAAACTGCAGAAGATGACGTCTGAGTTTGAGAGAGTGTGAGAAAGGAGAAAGTTCAGAGTAAATATGAATAAGAGAAAGGTTAATAGGTTCAGCAATGGAGAGGGACAGGTTAGTTCGGGTGTGTGATTGAATGGAGAAAATTTTGAGGAAGCAAAGTGTTTTACATACCTGGAAGTGGACAGGGGAGCTGAGGTGAGACATAGGATGGGTGAGGGAGCAAAGGTCATTGCAGATTTGAGGAATGTGTGGCAAGAAAGATCACTATCTGTAAAGGCGAATATAGGCCTGTTTGAAGGTATGGATGCGAGGCATGGGCTATAGATTAGAATGTAGGGAGGAGGGTGGTTGTATTGGAAATAAGATGTATGAGGCCAATATGTGGTGTGAGGTGGGTTGATGGAATAAGAAATGATAGGGTAAGAGAGGGAAGTAGTGATAAGAAGAGTGTGGTTGATAGAGCTGATGAGGGCGTGTTGAAATGGTTTGTACTTTTGGAGAGAATGAGTGAGGAGAGGATATATGTGTCCGAAATGGAGAGAACAAGGAAAAGCGGGGAAAGCAAACTGGAGACAGAAGGATGGAGTGAAAAACGTTTTGAAAGCTTGGGGCCTGAACATTTCGGAGGGTGTAAGGCATGCAGAAGATAGAGTGAATTGGAGAGATGTGGTATACAGGAGTTGACGTCCTGTCAGTGGACTGAACCAGGGCATATGAAGCTGTCAGGGGAAATCAAGGGAAGGTATTTGGGGCCTTGTTATGGATAGGAAACTGTGGTTTTGGCGGATGATTCGTAACAGTTAGGGAGTGAATGTGAGCGAGCGTAGCCATTTCTTCGTCTTTGTGTTATGCTAACGAGGCAACAGAACAGCAGAAAGAAATAACTGGTATATACCTGATCATTACAACGTAAGTACACAATAACTGATGTATACCTAATCATTATACCGTATACACACAGTAACTGGTACATACCCGATCATTACTACGTATGTATACAAAAACTGTTATATAACAGATCATTACAACGTACATACACCACAACCTGAATATGCCTGATCATTACACCTTTATACACACAAACATACCTGGTCATTAAGCTGTGTACATATAATAACCGATATTTCCCTGATCATTACACCGTGCACACACAATGACCGATATATACCTGATCATTACAGCATGTACATCTAGTAATCGGTACGTACTTGATCATTAATCCGTGAACACATAATAAAATAAAGGTTTATCAATACCCTATGCGAGAAAGAACTGTAAAAGAGAACACAGAACATTTAGGATTTAGAAACTGTTGAGTACATTAAGCCCTTGAGCACGACCCTCGTGCAAGACGGTACGACCCTTGAACACGACAGTAGTACGACCCTTGATCAAGACAATGCGGCCCTTGAGCACCATAGTACGACCTTTTATCATGAAGGGACAGTCGTCGTTGAGTACGACGGTACTACCCTTGAGCAAGAAGTTATGACCCCTGAGCACGACGGTACGACCCTCTAGCGTCGTCTTGCTGAAGGTGATGCCTAACGTTTTCAGGTCACGACAAGGGAAGTTCAAGGTGTCTTGGATGGCCACGCTGTGCGGTTTATAGAGAAGCCTTGAGAGGTTTCTCAGAATCTTATTATTGCTCACAGCTGTTTTTCTGTATCCCGTGTGTGTGTGTGTGTGTGTGTGTGTGTATGTGTGTGTGTGAGATTACCTATTTGTAGTTTACGGGGAAGGAGTCTTACATTCGTGGGGCCCCATTTCAAAAGCATTCTCTAATGTCATACAGCTTCTTAGATTTGAATTTAGATGAGCATATTCTTATTTTGGCCTTATGTAGGATATGAACCCTGAACAGCTTGCTAGATACTTGCTCGTCCTTATACTTAAATGCCATTCTAATATTTGCCGACTGACAGTTTGTCTCCTAAAACATTTTCCTAATGTGAGATTCTGGCTACAGGTTGGGGACGATGTCGACTCTCAAGTCCTTCTCACACAAAGAACCCTGAAGCTTATATCCTAAACTATAATTATATTGATTCCTTCTTCCTTTCGTCCCATCCTCATTACTTTACACTTGCTCGGGTTGAATTTCACCAACCGTGTATCAGACCAACTTTGGAGTCTGTTTAGCGCCCTTTGTCAGTTGATGCAACCCTCCTCGCTTTTCATTTCCCGCATGACCTTAGCATCATCTGTGAACATATTCAGGCAAGTCATTTGCGCAGATCAAGAAGAGTAATGGTCCCAGAATCGAACCGTGGGGCACTTACAGCGCTCTGTGTGTGTCTGTGTGCGCGTGTATGGGGAGGGAGTTTTACACTGGTGCGGCCCCATCTTTTGAACTTTCTTTACAATCATACAACCTTTTAAACTTTTGTGTATAGTTAACATTCACAATATCATTACTTATTCTGTTCAGTTGATCAAGTACTCATATAACATTAAATACTTCTTTATGTCTTTTCTAATAAATTTCTTGTTTAATTTCATATTATGGTTACTGGTTGTTCTATCTTCCCATCTTTCGAAGAGCTGTTCACTGTCAACATCAAGCTGGATGCGATCAGGTTACCCCATATAACTGTCTCTCTCTCTGTCTCATGGTGGACAAATCTTCAGCATCTAACCTCTCACTGTAACTCAGTTTTCTTAATTGTGGGATCACATTAGCCATTTGCTGCCATCTTCTAGACATTTTATATTAGTTCCTTGTGCTTCTCTTTAAGTGCAATCACCAAACCTAAGAAACCCTATTTAGTTTTTGTTTAATATACGATGTGAGAAGTGTGTTAAATATTTCCTAATCCATATACGTACTTGAATGAGACACAAATTTCGCCAGTAGACGGTCACTCCCCATTAGTTTCTCCAAGGTTAGGATTTAGTGTTTGTCAGAAGCTTCGCAGAGTCGACTCGCAAGTCCTTTTCACACACCGGTTTCCGCAGCTTATTTTCTTCTGGATGATCATCGCATCGAGGTCTTCTTTCACTCTGTCCCATCCTCATTACACTGCATTCACTTGGGTTGAATGGCATCAACCGTGTGTGCGATTTACTTTGGAGTTCTATCTTTCCCCTCATAAGCTGATACAGTCCTCATGACTAACTACTTCCCTCATGAACTAGGAATCGTCCGCAAAACATATCTAGGTGCGAGGCCAAGCCTTCTGGCATGTCATTTACTTAGATCATGAACTATGGTCCCACGACCGAGCCGTTTGGCATACCACTGGCGACCCCAGCCCATTCTGAAACGGCTCCCCTGACATGCGTCCTTTGTTCCCTTCCACGAGGGTAATTTCTTGTCCTTCGAAGGATTCTTCTCATTACTCCTGACTGAAGATGCAGCTTCTTTACCTACCTCGTGGGTGGTACAGTGTCAAGCGCTTTCCAGCAGTCCAGATACACACACAATCCATCATTTTCTTTTGCGTAAACCGGAACTCACTCTCTCACAGAGGTCTAAGAAGTTTATAAGCACGACTTTTCCCTGAATCCGTGTTGTTTTCACTTCGGCCGTTTCTTCTTTGCAAACAGTCATCCATTTGCTTTCTGATTATATTTTGTAGGATTCTACATAGCACTACGGACGTGTGTGTGTGTGTGTGTGTGTGTATTTGTACGCGTCTACCTGTGCGTTTGTGTATGGGCCAATCTACTTACAAAAATATGCATTTGTTAGGGATTATGTAGCGAATATGCATGCAAAACCACTATACCATCGGTACATGTATGTACGGTATATACACACACTCATGTACGTATCTCACCCAACCGCACTCACACATGCCACGTACACACACACACACACCCAGCCCACATGGCCTCCAAGCTGACGAGAGATTACCGGAGCTCAGCAGGCACTCCGCTATCTGTCTTTATCTGCTTCCTCTCACACCTAATGTCTTGGTATGCTAATGTGTCTGCACGAGCTGAGCCAACACACAAGTGTACACCACCACGTGTGAATGTATGTATGCATGTACGCATGCATGTATTTATGTATGTATGTATGTATGTATGTTAATGTGTAGGACATTTATTTCTTTAATGTTGTTGATGTTCATCAGTTGTTAACCTTTCCAGCGTCACTACAGGTGTAGGTTTATACATTTGTGCTACGGTAGGGAACGTCAGTAGTGGCTGACGGTGGTGGGATGACCGGCAACACTGTGGGGAACACCTCTGCACCAGAAGCAGATCAAGATGAGCAGAGGTGGTCACAGGCCATGCAAACTGGTGCACTTATCAGTTCAGCGACGCACCACAGTCCGGGGTAAGGATCGTATACCGACACACAAAACTGCGTCAGACGTAACAATCATCGATCATCGGCACCTCATTCCGAGAGACGATAATCGTTCGGCGATTCAACCACACTGGTTAACTGACATGCTCCAAGAAAGGATTCCATTTATTCATGGGTTGTTGTCAGATAAGTGAATGAAGGTTATTTGTGTAAACCCTTACTACAATAAGGAGACAGAAGAAATAATGGAGGCTTTGGCGTCTTGTTCTTTTGTTAAAGCTAATCTTATTTGATGAGGAAACTAAACATAAGCTAAGCAAGAGAGTACCAATAGGACTAGTTTAAAGGTTCCCTCCCTCCTCGTCGCACATACCCTAGAGTTAGACAAGACCTTGTGGCCAGTTAGCAGAAGCGTATAGTGAAAGAGATCCGATGAAAATGGATTCCATTGTACCGGTGTCCAACTAGGGAGAATCCCTTTCCAGTTGCTCCGGCCGTTCGCTCTACTTAAACCTGCTTAAAAGTGCCTTGAAACATTTCGTCGAAAGACCAACTAGAGACGTAAGCACAGTAGACTTAGTTCTGGCTACGAATGAGGATCAGGTACATTAATGGCGTAGAGGGAGGAAGGTTTAGTACGAGTGATAACCGACAACTCGCTCTTGCGGTAATTTTCGCCACCGCTTGCAATGCTGGTCGACTCGAACGTTCGGTTGTGAAGAATGCCAGGTTTTAGACCGGCAAATTCTAACCATCTTCGCCCCATCCTTGTCAAGAAAAGCTAGTATGACACTGTCAGTGAAAAGGACATGGACAGCATAGAAGAGTTTCAAAAAGACATTGACAGTAGCGAAGTTGTCCACGAAAAGAAGCCTATTAGAAAGTCAAAGAGAACAATAACTAACATGATAAAGTAAGTTAATTTGCATAGATCTAGAAAACTTATGCATGAGAGGAAACATTAACATGACGTGCAAATTGCTGAAAATAGCAAAAGGAACCGTTAAAAATCTTATAATCCAGTGAATTGGTCCATTACTTACGGAAAACGGTGACTTGGTTCAAGACAATGAAACCATGGCTTTGATTTGACATTTTAACCAATGAATACACATTTGATCTCTCAGATCCAGTACCAAGGCCAGGAGAGGAGGACAGTCTGCAACATACTGACACAAACGTTCAAAACACACTTCTTACGGTAAATGAAATAAAAGTAAGAAGCCGGCATCCCATGATAAGTCTTATCCGAGAACATTGAATGAAGCTAGAAATACAATAGTAAAGCTCCTGACTGATCTGTTGAATAAGCCACTTGATATAGGGAAAGTTCCAGGGGAGTGGAGGTTTGCCAATGAGACATCGATACTGAGAAAAGGTAATAACTCCCGAGCCGAAATTATTGCCCATTCAGTTTGAGTTCGTAGTTGGTAAACCTATGGAACGCATCATTCAAGACAAAATTATAAATCATCTAGAGGATTACGACTCAGAAACGATTCTTAGCATGGTCTTCAATGGAATCGGTCGTCTAACAAGTCTGTTTGATATCTCGTATGATGGAATTAACATGTATCATTACAGTAAAGCGGTTGATGTCATCTATCTAGATTATCAGAAAACGTTCGATAAAATTCTGCATAAAAACTAAGTAGCAAAAGTTAGGTCACAAATTTATACGGATTTGCATTACGGTAGTTAGAAAATTGGTTGGCTGGCCGCAAGCAACGAATAGTGGTTAACGGTCAGGCCTCAGAATGATTAGACGTAATAAGTGGTGTGCTACTGGGATCAGTCCTGGGACCGGTTCTCTTTCAAAATTGTATCAATAACAGTAATAATGAGTAGCACTGTAGACTATCTAAATGAACAGACGATCATAAGCAGGGAAACAGAGCTACAAAAAAATGAACATCTGCAGCTGCAAGATGACATAGACAAACCAGACTCACAAGTGGCAATGAATCTTAATGGATAAGTGCAAAGTTTTACATAGATATAGTAAATCCGAAAAGTAGAGCTACAATATGAATTAACCTGAGCTGCCTGCGGTAACCAGGATTCAAACCTGTGCTCTCGACTCTGGGCGGCCCGTGAATGCATCATGGTCAGGAACGCTTAGAGCTACACTTAGAGAGCCAGCTAGACGACTTAATTTATTTAGTTTAGAAAAGAGAAGGTAAGGAAGTGATCCGTCGTAGGTATTCAATTAAAAAAACGCTCGTGGGCAAACGTTTCACTTCGAAAGAAGCAAAGTATTTTTTCTTCAAAAGGACTGCAAACGTATGGAATGATTTGCATATAACCATATTTCAAAGCGACGTCATAGGTACGTTTAAGGATATATTTAAGAGACACCTTGCTTCAGGTCCACAACTGACACTATTTGCGCCTCCTCAATTAGATATAATGTCTACAGGTATTTCATCTTTATTCATCTGTTTACTTTTCAAATCTTACCACACTGATCTCTATGGTTCTGATCATTTTCCATTATCACATATAGCATACACGGTGGTCTGTTGCTGTCTGCGTTCCTTTATAAATCTTTCTCAGGGGCGGGATGATTAACACAGACCTACGAAGGCTGTTTATTTCATTTGCTGTACATTAGATAAACTTACGCTGGGACAAAGGTTGGTTAAGACATGCAGCCTGGCACCCTTTCATAAAGAGACCATTCCAGTCAGGTATATACTCCAACAACCCTTGTGGATAAACCAGTGAACATACACGACGTCAGTAACATGAATCTAGACTCCTGACCAACCTTGAATTATTCGGATTCTAGCATGCACTCAGTGACACAGCAAAGGGGTCATGCTTACACTCAAATCTCCACCGAGTTATACACTGACGCCTCGTTTATAACACACACACACACACACACACACACACACACGTAATAGTCCCTCCTCTTTTTGCACAAACAAGTAATCACAAACATCCAACAATGATGTCTGGAAGATGTTGGGAATGTGAGAGGCAATCCAGGAACTTGACTGAATGATCGATAATGGCGCACCTTGAGATGAGCCCGAGAATCTAATACCCTCCCTCTCTTTTCTCAACTTTCTCTTGTTCATGGCACTCCGAAGAACCCTCCAAGAAATCCCTCCAAAATTCTCCAACTCCTAAAACCCGTCCGTCGTGTCAACAGTCTCCAGTCCCCTGGATTTGGTTGTGAGGGAGATAAAAGAGCTGCTTTACGACCCAGTAGTCTGGTGATCTCTGGAGGAGGGAAAAGTTGCTTAACTTTGAGGGCATGACAGTACGACCCTTGGGCATAATGAACTGGCCCTTGACCTGACCCTTATGATGTAAGGACAAAGGGCATTCCATCATTTCTGAGCATCGTTCCTTCGTGACAAAGGGGATAAGAAAGGGTTCATTAAAACAGTACACAGGCATTATTTCGGCCACTGTTCTCATGAACGGTGTATGAGTATCCCTGTCAATAAGGTTTGAACCCCTGGCATTCATCTTGCTGCTGCTTCCCACAGTTTCTGTGTGGAGACCGGCGACACGGGGATTGACCGTTTCGTTACCGACTTCTTTCCTCGAGCAGTGAAGCTGAGGAATTTCCTTCCTTCATTCGTCTTTCCTTCTTCCTATAACCTTTCTAACTTTTAGAGTCAGGTCAACAAAGACCCGAGGAGCTTTCATTAACATCGTCATTCTCTTTTTCATACTCCATTTTCTTTTCAACCGAAATTGTCATGACTCGGGGCCTGTTTTGCTCGCATCATATCGCTCACTGTATGTAAGAGCCATAGTTGAGATGTCGGGCTGGAAGCGGGGAGGGGTTGTCTACGAGTGGGCTGTGGGTCACACCAGCGTTGGGGACACAGGCAGGACAGGACGTATTGTAGCTCTCTTTCCAGACCAGTTGTAGCGATGCTCACGCTGCGAGGAGACAGGAGAGCAGGTCTGCTAAACCAGTGGCGGGGAACATCGATACATGTTTAGTGCACAGCGCTCTTACGGACTTTGACTGCTGAAGGCTGTTTGAAGCTCCTGTGTAAGCTACAATATGAAGACTGCTTGTGTGCGGACAGTAAGCAGTCTGTTATACGACCTTAATGGGACCTGATGAGGGTTGGGTATCCTATAAAGTCATCTACTTGGATGGTCTGCTTTCGTGTCTCCAGTGCACCACGGCATAGGTTTAAGTGTCGCTTTGTTCGACGTCATCGTCATCCGTCCTTCGTCGGGAGTCACACTTTGTCCTGCAAGAGAACCTCAGTCACAACTTGAAAAACTTAACTAAGATACTCAAGATATCTACAGATGTTTCCCAGCACCTAAAGAACTGACTATGCCATTTATAAGAAGGTTTATCCTGGAACTTAACCTGGCCCATAACTTGCGGAAAATTTCACCTTCGGCCAAGAAAGTTGCTTCAAACGTTTTTAATGTTTTCCAAACACAATATCCAGACATTCCTATATCATTAGCAATAACTACACTGCGCTACAGGCAACACAAGTGTTACTGCCCATCTAACTGCATCTTACAGTAAATCTTTCCCACATTTTTACCACTCTTTTACCTGCTACTGGCGGGGTGTTCCGTGGAACACCTGCGTCGCCTGCAGTGCACCATGATTACTGTGAATGAAATCAAATTGGATGGTAGTGTCATTGGGAAAATATCATTAAAAAACATCTGAATTACGTTTCATGGCCAATTTTCTTCAAGTTATGAGTCAGTTTAAGTTCCAGATTGAACCTTCTGCAAGTGGCATAAAAATCAAACTGGATATGAGTCTAATGGGATTCAATTATTCAGATGTTGGGGAACACCGGGGTAAAGTTTTATGAGTATGTTACCCATATTTTCCAAGTTATGATCGAAGTTTGGTGAAGGTTAGGATGTGACTCCCGACGACGGACGAGTGACGGACGAAGGACGAGGAGGGAAAGACGGATGAGATATGGATGACGAGGACAGACAGAAGCAACCCTGCGTCAGCCACACTACAGACGCCACACTCTGATTCTATGATTAATCAAAATACTGTACGATTCGCTGCCTCGGCTACAGGGACACTACCTACAGTCCCACTTTTCGAAGGTGGCGCTGATGGTGGGCTGGTGCTGGGGTCTTCACCAGGCTCCGTGTTCCGTCTAGTCCACCACCATCATTATCGATTAGAAAATTGGCATAAGGCTTTGCTTCTGGAGAAATAGGATCTAATCTATCAAAGTTAGTCTTCTTATGGTACTGGAGGCATTGTGTTAATATTTGGAAGTGGTGACCTTGGTGATGAGGCATCATGAACCAGAAGCAGGAGGTGGGGATGGAGTCTGAGAGGACTTGCAAGTCCTCTTAAGGAAGTCATATGAGGCCGCTTGTTTGTGTGGTGCTCTTTTTCAAGTCAAGAAGTTGGAGTATTTTCAAGATCAACACCATAACCTCTTGAGCAATCGGTTCATTGACTAACTTCGTAACAACAATCCTTAGCTATCTCTCGCGTCATTTCACTTCGTTTATCATCATCATCATCATCTTCATGATTATCATCATCACCATCATCATTATCATCAACAGCAGCAGCTTCATTACTCCTGCAAGGTTTCATAACCACGTCAAATATCGTCATCAGACAACCTTTCTGTTGTAGGGCCAACTTCATCACAATCAGGCCCTCTGTAAATGTCTCCTTCGAGAAAATCAGATTCTAAAGTTTTTTCTCTTTTTCATTTTTCGAATCTTGACACCTCTAACCCAGTCCAACAGTTCTTGGGCCGCCGCCTTCTTACGACTATTTCCTAATGTTCAGAACGAGCAAAGTGCTCCTCGTCATCGGACTCAACTCGAGGCCAAACTTTTTCCCCAGAATTTCTTTAGGACTGGATCTTTTTTTGTTCCTCCCGTCCCCAGGCTGAGGCAATGCACCAGGTCGCACTCTTGATGGCGAAAAAGTCTTGTTAAACTCTTGAAGGTTACCCTCACGTCCACACACTCTTCCCAAGACTTTTCTCCAGAAGTGATTTTTTTTCATAATTTGAATAACTCTCTGGTTCACTGCTTGTTTTGAAAATGGAATAATAAAAGGCAAGAAGGAACTAAAATATTACCATAACTTAACTCATCGACCTCAGCGGGACCACTGCTATTATATTCTTGAAAGCCAGTCTTCCTAAAATGACTCGCGACTTCAACAACAAAGTGATTATAGAAACAATTACTGAGGCGTTTTGCTGGTCTCTCAAGCTCTTCTTTGCACCATATGAATGACTGGGAGAACTGTAACTCCTCTAAACGTCCTGGACTACATTATTTTTTTTTTTTTACATAAAGAGTACTTTACAGCGGTGCGTTCCAGCACCATCTGCATAATTTAGAGGAGGGAGCCTCTTTTCATTCTTTTGAAAACCAGAAAAAACTCGGATTCTCCACCATGAGCACGGGATGTAGTGGAAAACGTATTGCAAAATAAACCAACTACATTCTTCATTACTGATCTCTTCAGGTGCTGAATCATGTTTAGATACTTTCTTTAACGAGTTTCCCGGTGTGATCTATGAATTTGTGTGTGATGACCTGATGGTAGCCGGGAGAAATGTATCAGGACACGTTTGGCAACACTTATATCCATGGAACTGGACCTGTCGACAAGCAGACCGCCAAGGGAGATTACTGGTATAATTATGAGAAGTAGATTCAATTACTTTCTCTTGACCATTGATTACTATCTTTATTATTATCATGTAATCATCAGAAGAAAAAATAAAGAAGTTGGAAAAATAAAGAGACATATCAGAGCAAACTCTGATGCAGTAACTAAAGTTGAGCAGATCGCTAACTAATTGCTTCGATCTACTGAACATGGTTTTTCCATTTCATCCGAAGACAAAAATTTTAATACGCTTGATCGTACTCGCTGTCTGAATACTGGTTACAACAAGATTATGCTAATCTTACCAAAGACTTCGTGAAGGAAAAAGTTAATGAACCTGTTAAAAGAAACATCCTTTCAACCCCACATGAGAAGCCTGCCAAAGGTTTACAAACCGGGATTTCCTATGAGGCCAGTAACGTCTGTATTGACAGTGCCCCACAAAGGTTGGCCAAGTGGCTAGCCAAGCAGTTGTCCAGCACATTAGGCTCTATTAGCGAGGTGCACGTAAGGAACTCCGCTGACCTAATAGAAAGGATTAAGAATGTGAATGTTAAGAACAAGACGATGGAGTATTTCGATATAAAGGCTCTATTCACCAAAGTCCCGGTGGATGGAGCTACAGAAGTAGTAAGAATAGCAATAGACAACGCTGTAGACGAGGACTTGCCAGGGTTCAGACCGGTCTACGTAAAGCTCGTTTCGTTATGAGTGAAATTTGGACCACTCGTGTTTGACGAGGAAGAATACCGGGTGCACAGTGTTATTAGGAATGGGATCGCCTCTGACCGCACCCACGGCGTGCCTTTGCATGGAAACTCTAGTAAAGGACAGTTCTGGCGGGATCATTGGTAGGGGCACCTTGTGCTTCCGTCACGTGGACGATGTGTTGGTGATAACACCTACAAGAAAAACGCGGACGACTGAACGAGGTTGCTGATGGGACACAGTTTACAAATGGTGAAGAGGATAACGGGAAACATCTATTTCTACACACGGTGATTTAGAGGATTAACCTGGGCCCAAGCTTCTCGGTATTCAAGTAGCCCATCACACTAGAGCGATTTTATTCACTTCCTTTCAGCCCACAGCGATAAAACAAAGTCAGGCATTATCGCAGGGCTCTTTCTCAAGGCCTTAAGGATTTGTAGCGAAGAGAACCTCGAGGTGGAGATGAATTACGTGATAGAAGATTTTCTGAAGCTGGGCTACGCCAAGGATCAGTTCTAAAAGAAAGAAAAAGAAAAGCTAGAAGAATTAAGGTGAGAAAAATGCAGAATAACAAACGAGAAGATAATAACGAAGCGAATAACATCGCAAAAAACGTTCCTAGTGGTTTCTAACGCGCAAAAGGCACAAGTCATCGAAAAATCTTGAAAGGACACAGGTTAAACATTGCCGTATCATCTGGAAGAAGAACTGGGGATTTTACAAGACGGAAACGAAGTGGACGAGACAATACCAGTAACACGACAAGCGTGGTTTATAAATTCACTTGCAGTGGTTGCAAACGAACCTATTTCGTGGGTCTGAAAGAAGAGTGCAGGGAAACAAGAGAGACTTAAGGAACCATGGAACTTCGAATGCTATCGTGATACACGTGGACGAGAAGAGGCATCTACCTAAGCGGGACGGGGCTTTTGTGTTGTACCATGGGCTAGAGAGGAGTGTAAGGAAGGCTCAGGAAGCGGCGCACGTTGGAGTGAGGGATTCTACGCGTACTAGGACGGGCTTTTTTAGTTGCTCTTCTTGAGTGGTAGACGAGGAGAAGGGCTTGCAGACCAGTCCAGCGGATGAGGAACGATGTGCATATATAAGCTTGATTTTTATCTGATGTTCTATTCTAATCGAGAAACACCACATGTCAAAGAGTCTAGAATAAAGTCTCTGCTCTAAACTCGTGTTGCTCCATCACCTCATTATCTTGACATCATCTCATTATCTCTCTCTCTCTCTCTCTCTCTCTCTCTCTCTCTGTGTGTGTGTGTA
>JAYMFT010086053.1:0-14159 GCA_038088735.1 Panulirus argus | reverse complement strand
GGAAGACGATGGGAAGGAAGGATAGAGAGGTGATCGTTCCAGGGGAACGAGGGGACAGGAACGAGGGGTCACAAGGGCTGCAGAGGTAAGGGACGCCGGAATGAGACGGCAGGGAAAGGTGGACGAGATGGAGGGAGAGGTGGGAAGAAGAGAGAGGGAGGGAGAGAGTGTGGAAAGAGTGTGTGTGTGTGGGAAAGGGTGTTCGCAGTCCATCCCAGGACACGCGTCACCACGCACAACAAAGCATTACATAATGCCTTGACGACTGACCACGCTCACGGGCGGTGGCGTTGGCTGCATGACTCGATCGATGGCTGGCTGGCTGGCTGGCTGGCTGGCTTGACGGCTGGCTGGACGGTTGCTAGGGTGGCTGGCTGGCTGGCTCGTCAGGTAGCTTAAAGTCGGATGGCTAGAAGGCTACAGTCATGTGGTTGGATGGTTGGACCAGTGGTCAGGTGGTTGGCTGGCTGACCACCTGAGTTCTCTGTGATCAGAGCAGTACTGAAGGAAACTGAACAGATTCTACAGAGCGAACTTAACCAGACACACTGTCGAGGGCACAGGGCCCTGCAGTTCTCAGCCCCACACAGGCGTGGAGCCTCGCTCTCGAATGAGCTGCTGGCGTACGCGTGTGTCGTAAATAAATACAACGATAAGAGATATACTGAGGCTTTCTAATGTAGATCTGTAAACACAACAGTAAAGTTACGACCTGCGCATCAGTCCTGTCAAGTCCTTCGGGTTTTGTAGTGATGATAGGGAGAGAGTCTGTAGTGATGATATGGGGAGAGATGAAAGTGTTGATCTGAGGACTTCAAGCTAGTAAAAGCATGACCCGGATCCGTCAATTATGAAGGTAAACTTGGTTACGTATGGAGTACTCCATCCCGTGAGATACCGCCACCACCAAGAGATAACACCTGCCCCTCTCGGGTCAATCTCCACCACGACCGACCGATCTCTCCACCAAAGATGAGCTTCGACTTTTAAACACTTGCGCTGATTTTGGTCCAGAGTACAATGTCTGATGTAACCCGTTTACTGGCCACTGGGTCGTGTGTGTGTGTGCGTGTGTGTGTGTGTGTGTGTGTGTGTGTGTGTGTGTTACACCATAGAACTAGATGTACCTGTACTAAAGTACTGTATATATTCACAGTACGGTACAGTGTACAATATGGTAATAGATGTACCTGCACTACGGTACTACATATATTCATAGTATGGTACAGTATAAAATATGGTAATAAATGTACCTGCACTACGGTAATGTATATATCCACAGTACGGTAAAGTGTACATCCATTCTACGGTACAAACCTGTAGCCATGCCATACACGCTAACACATACAAGTCCCGGTATGTGTACCTGGTAACATGAAAGGAAATGAGCGGTAATTACTGTTTACCTTGCCTTCCACAGCCGTCAACCTCCTTTGTTCACTCGAGCTGTTGGGGGCCGCGGCTCCATAGGCCCACCTCAGGCAGCCACCACCCTGCTCTACCACACACACACACACACACACACCGTTCCTACTGGTAGCACTAGACACATCCCGCGTCAAATACAGTCTTCTGAAGAATACAAAGTCACCCTAATGGCTGCAGCCAGTGTATCAGTGTCTATGCTTTCACTTGCTGTACCCAGCGCGTCTTTCGAGCTTAGCGGCACAAGTACTTAACAGTGTCTTTCATCCAAGAAATATCCCAAGTATAAATCGCAATGCATCTCTTCCGTCTACGGCCCTTCCTGGTTGTTGAATATCACAATGTTGGCCGTAGTGGTGTCAGTGTCGGCTGTGAGGCTGTCACTGTTGGCTGTAGTGGTGTCAGTGTCGGCTGTCAGGGTGTCAGCGTCGGCTGTAGTGGTGTCACCGTCGGCTGTAGTGGTGTCAGTGTTGGCTGCAGTAGTGTCAGTGTCGGCTGTGAAGGATCCTTGCCCACCTTCTCGTCACTGCTTCTTGAGTGTCACCCTAATGATTCTTCCATCCACATATATTACGGTGTCTATTACACACAGACGGTGGTACCACACGATGGTCTGTGTCAGCGACGGTGTCAGATACGAGAATGATAAACAGCAGAGGTGCAAGCGAGGTTCCTTTAGGGAAACCGAACGCTATAACTTACAAACACTGTCAATTTCGACTGATTTACGCATTCGCATTGTGATCCGGTGGTTAACAAGTTCCAAGTACATTTTCTTAAAGCCCAGTTGACACCATTTTACGCATTGTGTGGGCTATGTATGACCCCGTGGTCGCGTGTCAAATCCTTTCGCACAACCTGTGTACATTACACCAGCACTCTGTCTGTTCCCAGCGCCAACGGAAAGCGGAGAAAGGATTTAGAGACGTGAAACAAGGGCTAAATAAAAGTAATAAACACGGAGGGAGAAAACGAGTGAAAGAGAGAGGTAAGCTAACAAAGACTGCCAAAAGCAAACAAGACGAACACACATGCGTACAGACACATCCAGTCGATACAAACACACGCACTCACAGACTTGATCTGGATGGCGTAAATGTAAATAAAGTGATCCCCGGGCTGTTAAGCCTCAGGGCCACACCCTAATTAAGATAATTCCATACTTCATTACTTAAGCGGAGTGGCTCTGTGATGACCCCTTCCAATCCTTCTCCACGATGCTGAGTCGCATCCATTAAGAGCGAAAATCCTCATATTTATCACTTCTCCGTGTACCCTAATGTAATAAGGTGGGTGCCCTGGAGGTGCTCAGTGCGAAGTAATTAATGAATAAATTACGAAGAAGGAAATTGATCCCTAATGAAGACATGGGTGAAGCTGGAGCGTTGACAGAGGCGGGACTGGAGCGTTGATAGAGACGGCGCTGGAGCGTTGACAGAGACAAGACTGGAGCGTTGACAGGGGGTGTGGCTGAAGAAGCATTAACAGCATTGACAGAGGCAGGGATGGAGCTTTGTCAGAGGCGGGACTGGAGGGTTGACAGCGCTGTCAGCGGCGACACTGAAGCGTTGGCAGCGTTGACAGAATGCGGGACTGGAGCGTTGACAGCACTGACAGAGGCAGGGCTGAAGCGTTGGCAGCGTTGACAGAGGCGGGACTGGAGCGTTGACAGCGTTGACAGAGGCGGGACTGGAGCGTTGGCAGCGTTGACAGAGGCGGGACTGAAGCGTTGGCAGCGTTGACAGAGGCGGGACTGGAGCGTTGACAGCACTGACAGAGGCAGGGCTGAAGCGTTGGCAGCGTTGACAGAGGCGGGGCCAGGGAGGCAGGCAGTACAAGTTCTGGTATTATCCCGGTAATGCCACTAATTTATTCCATTAAGAAGGGCCTTATGGTAATTCATTCCACTTGGCCAACTTACAGGAAAATAGCGAAGTGATATAAGTTTCAACAGGAGGAGGAAGAGGAGGAGAGAGACTAGACATGAAAACAGAAGTAGAGGAAAGTATTGGAAAAGATGAAGAAACTGGGGAATAAAAAAAAACTGCAGGGAAATTAAGGCATAGAAAACTAGAGGTGGGGTGGAGAGGTTGGAGATAAGAGATGCGTACAAGAAATGGAAGGGCGTCACCGGACTCCGCCTGAATGTGGTTTACGCAGCGAGTGGAAAGTCACCTTCGGCGAGGTCGCATCATCGTCAGCGGAAGGAAACGGAGTAGTACAGTCACGTCGAGGAACCTTTGCACTCCGAAGGAACCCGCCACTTCCCTACGACTGATTGCAGGGCAGCCAAACTAAAAACATGCAGACAGAAAAAAAATAAATATGAAGTAAAAAAAATTGGCAAGATGCTCCTGTGGAAAAGCATAAATGAAAACAAGGAGGCAGCAGATACCGCAAGTATGTATTTCACAATAAAATGGGCTTAGAAAAAGAAATGTGAGAGGAATGTGACTAAAGGTGGCCCGGAAATGGGAGTCGAATGATTCTTATTCCTAACACCTAATTGCACTTCCCGCTTAAACGAGTCAGCGTCCGAACAAGCGAACAATGGCCTCGTTCGCACACATCCAGTCTATAGATGTTATATAAACCTTCCTTTGATTTAAATTAATACCGAAAGATTATAAATCAACATATGATGATAAATATTCAAGATCACAAAAGAAAGAGAGGATGTAATGAAGGCGTGTGAGACGGAAACAAAGAAAGATCGAGGCGGGAAAGCCCGGCAGAGGGCGAGTGAGGTGCTGTCAAGTCCCCAGCATAAGAACACATATCTGTACTGTACGTCTGAGACAAGGATGGCGCGGTCACACGCGTCTCATCACAACGACTAAAAAAATTCACATACCAACAGCGTAACAAACCCCATATAATGCCCAAACTTTTTCTCAACATTTGTTCCAGTAATAGAAAAGCACTGACTCGTAACGATTTAGAAAACTGCTCTCATATCTTGAAGAGATTCTACTGCCACATACTAGAAGGGGTCGAATACAAAGCAATCCGACCCTGTCCTTATGTGCCTCATCCAACCCCAAGGAACTGGAAATGGAGTAATGACGTTAAATAAAGAAATTTCCAAACCTCTTCTTGGTGCAAGGGTATCGCTGCATCACACCGTCATCATATTACCCCTGGCTCCACTCTGCGCTCCCTGCAGTCCATCTTGAGTGGAGACTTCAGGGGGGTTTGTTTACATCACAGACGTTTAAGGTAAAGCTGTAAGTGCTGAAAATTCCTTACAGTACTTACTGAAATAAAAACTTAAAAAAAATAGGTTTTCCACTATTGCGAGTCTGAGCTGATGACTTCACGTAAATGTTGAACATGTATCATGCATCACGCTAGATTAACTTACGTGTTGCATGGTAGCATGTGAATGAAACAACTTATTCATGACATGCGAATACAAAATAGTTCAATCGATCACACACATCGCTCGCCACAGTTATCCCCGCGTACATTGTGGGTGGCAACAGCCTCCTTCCCCCCCCTCCACCCGGTGAGTCACGCAACCCTCGACCAATCAGCGTCATGGAGAACGTTTTCTGAACCAATCAGCTTACGAGGGTGGTACCCGCGTCCCTACAGGGCGGGACCTCAACACCACCCCAGTTTCTGTCGACAGGTCAAGTTGGCTGCGGTTTCGGGACAACGTGGACATCGTACGCGAAAATACGAGGCGCCCGGGCTCCTGTCTGTATCAGTGTGCTCTCGGTCTCGAGATGTCTCGCCAGCCGAACGGGCGCTGTAGAAGCTTATATGGAAATACAAGCAAATGATAATGAGCTAAGAACGCAAAAAGGATTCCAATATGACCCTTGGGTACCACGATACGATCCTTGCGCACGACGGTACGACCCTTTGATGGCCTGGTTTCTGACCTACAGCCCTGAGGGGGGTTGGTAGGGGTTAGGTCAAAGGCCGGGTGATCATACCAAAGGGTCGTACCGTCGTACTCAAGGAGTTAAACACTTGAGTATAATAAACACCGCCTCCTTAAGAACAACCACTCGACTCACTGAGTGTCATATGATTTAAGACCAAGCAAGCGTGTAAGATAACAGCACTCTGCGATCACTGGGAGGTCCTGGGCCCCATAACTTAAAACCAATGAAGATAACAATTTCATAGTTAAGATAACTCGAGCTAAGGAACAAGGTGTTTGTCTTTCCTGTGCGATAACCTAAGCCTCAGAACTAGACAGATGTAATCTATGTAATTAGACAATGTAATCTATGTAATATTCTGATCCACAGTATAACTTGCATATCATTGCATGCTCAATTGATTATCCTAGATGTAATATAACTAGCAATGATATGACCCCTTCACCATGATAACTAGCGGCGAGTAATGACCTGACCTTCGAGGTATATGACCTGACCTTCAAACAAAGTATGTATGACCTGACCCCCAAAAGGATGACCCGACCCTCCAAAAATGACCTGATCCCCGAGGATGACCTGCCCCCGGGTATGACCTGACCCCATTGGTAAGATAATTCAATGCCCCACGATGCTTTAAACTCTTAGGTATACTTCTTGCATAAGATAACCCACGCCCTCAGATAACTCTTTACTAACACAGACACAGACCCCTCCCATTGGTAAGTCATTCTCTTAACTACTATACTATCACGGACGCTTTTCTTACGTAAGCACCGACGGGAATACGATAAATCAGGCGGCCATTCATCCAGATAACCTGAGACCCAAGACCACCCTGACGTAAGGGGTCCTCCATTAAGATAACTCGATATAGGATAACCCTAAAAACATTTCCTCCAGCCAGTCTTGCTTCTCCACCCCACCACACACCACCACCACATATACAATTAACCACCTGCCCTGAAGGGGTGGTTAAACCAGGTCACCACAACCGGAGAGTTTAAAGGTCAACTGTGATAAGCTCGGGCCCTTCTCTCTCACTCCCTCCCCGACACCACCCCACCTACCCGCTGCATGACCTCTGACCTTCGACCCAGCCCTGGCAAATCGGTGGCAACCATCACGGCTCACTCACTCTTCGCCATCCATTGCGGCCAGGTTATCCCGTGACGTCATGCGCGCGAACGGGAGAAATACAGCGGATAATTTAACGATGATCTGGACAAGTTGATCCGTGGAGGCGAGGCGGGCGCGGGGCTAGGCTAGGCTACCGGGGTCGAGAGAGAGAGAGGGGGGAAGGGATTCGAACCGCTGGGAATAGCTGCTGCAATCGAACCGGTAGGTTTGAATGGGTAATTGGCCACGCGTCGCAACACACACAATTTCCAATTATTCCCATTATTAACAGCAGCAGCAGACAGTCGTAACTTTATGTCAACAAGTTGTCCCCCTCTCTGAGAGAGCCCTCCTCCGACACGCTGTAAATGCGTGGCTAGAACTCCATCCCCCTAAACCCGTGGAATAATATATATAAAACGAACATCAAAAAAGAAAATAAGTAAATTTCTCTTACATAAGACCTAAGGAAGGCCGGCCGGCCAACCCCGGCTTGAAAAGCCATTTTACTAAAATGCAGAATTTACAGGATGTTTACATCACGCTCCCTCCCGGCGTAGCTGTTTCCTTTCCACATAAACTCGTGGGAATTATGACGCTCACACACAAGGACAAATAATAATCAAGGAATGATACAAAACGGACGGATACACACAAGACGTAAATGAATTATTGTGCACACTTGAACCTAAAATCACATCAAACAAATTATCATTACGTGGATAAGGTGGATCTTAAATATACGTACTGACTATATGTGTGGCTTTGGATCGTTCGTAACTGTAGTTCTGTAATTGACTGAGTAATAATAACCAACCTACCAACGACGAGTACCTGGGACGAGCTCTTGCCATGATAGAGAGAGAGAGAGAGAGAGAGAGAGAGAGAGAGACAGATCACCCTTAGGTGTGGGTCAACCGTCCGCTAAGAAGTGCTGGTGAGTGGGGATGCCTCGCGATGCGTCAGCTGGGAGCCTGAACCAGACGGACACCCCGTCTGTCTCCTCCACTGGCGGACCACACGGGGGACCCACAACAACCATAATGCATTCCAACGACACCGGGATTAACTGACCACACCACAGGGGGTCTTTGGAAGGTATGGTCTTATCTGCCCCCTCCCCCCGTTCATGGCCATCTTTGGAGGCGTTCACAACAAATTGTCTGTTGCACGACACACTGCACGACATACGGGCGATGCTGACGGACGGGTTCTGTCCCTCCACACGTCGCAAAGGCCCTCTCTCCTGGTGTAGGAAGGTTGGTCCGGGCAGGTTCCTGACTATAAGGCACGCGCGGCGTCCTCTCTCACCCCTGCCTCAAAAAAAAAAAAACAGCCCCGCCGTTGACAAACCTTGCGACACACACATCAGTCTCCTCACCACAGTGAACGGTGCCTCTGCCCTGAGGACAACTGCCCGCGTACGTCTCCAGCAGTGACATGATCGTCAGGTCGTTCGAGCGAGCCTCTTTAACACCCAGCGTAGCTTCGTTCGTAATCCTGGTCACATACACGAGACTCGAACGGAATATGTTCCGACGGTTCCCCGCACTGCTTGCCGTGTGAGCCTCATCTGACGGCGGGGCAGGAAGATGTTTATCGGGAGGTGTTGACCTTGTCCATCCAGATGGCACTGTGCAGGTCTCCCGGGACCTGAGCGTCACACCTCCGGGAGTGAAAAGCTCCTCCCCTTCGCGAAAATGGCTGACTGAGGAAGGAGATAAATAGATAGCAACTTGCTGTAAGGCTATACGAACACACAAGCCCTGATTATACCAGGAAAGGAAATTGGTTTGGCCTTAAGCCATCTTCAAACGTGCTCCCGGATCCAACGTGCCATTCTTTGCGGGTAAAATTCTGATATGAAATGGAATAACTTGACCTCCTTCCATCCCTGAAATTACATATCCAAAAAAGTGTGTGTGTGTGTGTGTGTGTGTGTGTGTGTGTGTGTGTGTGTGTGTTATCGGGCTCTGCTTGGATGTGGTTACACAGACGGTGAAACCTTTGGCGAGGCTGCATCACTGGGAGTACCGAGACGTCTCGTCAAAGAACCTCTCCATATTTCCCTGCAACTTGAAGTGGCGCAGCCTCGGCCTGCAGGAGTCTTTGGAAAGAGGTCCTGGGGTAGTTCTATTCGAAATGTATGTGTAAATACACTTTCACACAGGAGTGATAATTATACACATACACGCTAAAGGAGTAGTTATACACACACACACACACACACACACTAGAGTGGTAGTTATACACACACACAGAAGAGTGGTAGTTATACACACACACTGAAGTGGTAATTATACACATACACACAGGAGTGGTAGTTATATATACAAACACACACACACACACACACACACACACACACACACAGAGGAGTGATAGTTATACTAATACACATTGGAGTGGTAGTTATACACATACACACAGGAGTGGTAGTTATACACATACACACAGGAGTGGTAGTTATAGACACACACACACACACACACACACACACAACACACACACACACACACAGTGGTAGTTATACACACACACACACACACACAGGAGTGGTAGTTATGGCAAGCTAACCCCGGCGGCTCGTCAGGGCCACCATCGACGGGCCAAAGCGGAAGGGGTGATATGCCAAGACGCATCCGGTGTGCCACGCCTCGCGGACCTCAGGGGCGTCTCGAACACCATGGTCCAGCAGCCTCTATACCCTCACTATGCAGGACTCTATCTTCACTATACAGGAACCTTACCTTTACTATTCTGGACTCTGCCTTCTCTATTTAGGACCTTACCCTCACTATACACGACTCTTTCCTCACTATACAGGACCTTACCTTCACTATTCAGGACTCTACCCTTACTATACATCCTTACCTCACTACACATGGCTATACCCTCACTACACAGGACAATACAGCCACATTTCATGCCATAAATGACCGACGCCAAGAAGGTCAATTTCAATGAATCCGAAAAATCATTTCCATAATTACTAATTCTCTCTCTCTCTCTCTCTCTCTCTCTCTCTCTCTCTTTCTCTCTCTCTCTCTCTCTCAGGCTGAAAGAAATTCAGCCCGTAAGGATACGCGTTACGTTAATGGGTTTCTGTACTTGGGGGGAAAAAAATTTACACCAAATTTTCCCGTTTTTCACGCTGCATTATCTCTTGGTATTTCCTCCTGAGGTTCGTGCAACGCACGCCAGATGGCAGGCAGTCTACGTCTGCAACGAGGGCGGTCAAAGTCCGAGCCAACATACCACAGGAAGGGCTGTACCGTCGAGGGGAAAGGGGTGTGGTACCGTCTGGCCCAAGGGTCGTACCGTCGAGGGGAAGGTGTGGTACCGCATGGCCAAGGGTCGTACCGTCGAGGTGAACGATGGTACCGTCTGGTCAAGGGTCGTACCGTCTGGCCAAGAGTCATACCGTGTGGCCGAGGATCGTACCGTCGTGGTGAAGAGGTGGTACCGTGTGGCCAAGGGTCGTATCGTCGTGGTTGAGGGAGGCGGCACCTGGTCCAGGGTGGTACCGTGTGGTCAAGGGTTGCCAGACCTACGCTGGCCAGCCAGCCAGACAATACATACAACACTCCTCCAACAGTCGTCGTGTTATGGTATCCAGCCCTGGTGATGTGGCCTGGCCAGTGTGGTGAAGCAAATAACCAGGAGCAAGAGACACAGCTGGCTCAACACAAACCCGGCATAAAACACGACTGTCTTAACACACAGCTGGCACAACACACAGCTAGCTCGACACAGAGTAGGCTCAACACCAAGCAGGCTCAATACACAGCTGGCTCAACACACAACAGGTTCATCACACAGCTAACAATACACACCGCAGGCTCAACACAACGTTCGCTCAAGAGACATTTGGCTCAACACACAGCTAACACAACACACAACCGTCTCAACACACAGCTGGCTCAACACACAACCGTCACAACACACAGCTGGCTCAACGCACAGCTAACTCCATAAACAACCGTCACAACACACAGTCGGCTCAACACATAAACGTCTCAACACACGGCTGACTCAACAAACAACCGTCTCAACAACACAAATCCCCCTTGGCGAAGGTGCGCCTCACACTAGACCACGAACATCGTCAGTATGTACACAGCCTCTGTGGTTGGCGGGTCTGCCTTTCTCCCAGTGTGTGTGAGACACGTACCATTACCCTATGGTAATACTAATGCCACCGATGACACACTTCACCTGAACCTCAACTTACCCGAGTGGAAACATGATCAATACTTAGTATGTATACTGTATATACAGCAGCCTCTCACAACACGTAGCTCCGGGTATCTACACAACAGCCTCTCACAACACGTGGCTACGGGTATCTACACACACACAACAGCCTCTCACAACACGCAGCTACTGATATGTACACACAACAGCCTCTCACAACACGTAGCTACGGGTTTGTACACAATAGCCTCTCACAACACGTATCTACGGGTATGTACAAGAAGTCATCTTACAACACGTAGCCACAGACAGAATAACAAGAAATAACATATAGTCTACGAGTTTCAGGAACAATGCACAAACTGCAGATTTTACTCAAAGGACAACACTGCCACTGAACCAGATATGTAATTATCCGCCATGAAAATGATGACAAAAAATATAAAACTGTCTTTTTAGGAGGGCGAGGAAAATGACAGAACATTACATAACCCCTGGTTTGTGAGGGAGGGGCTGTTGCCAAGTACTTCTACGACTCGGGAGAACTCTAAGTATAATAAGAAATAAATAAACGCATTTGAGATTTCTGGTTGTGTTCAACAACAAGACCAGTTGTTGTTATGAAGCATTACCTCTGTATATCATCAGGCGACCATGGGTAAGATAATACCCGAGAACAGGAGGCACTTCAGTCTGAGCACCTTTAAAAGTGACCCATCTCTCCTAGAAACAGACACCAGCCTCTTTCTCTCTCTCCCGGACAGAAACAACGACCTAATCTCTCCCAGACAGAGGTAATGACCAATTCAACCCAGCAAGCCAGCCAGCCATCCCAGAGCTTGTTCCCTAGGACGGAGGGTGGCTGGAACAGGAGGAAGGAGACCCACCAGTGCCAAGCACCGCCCACCACCCGTGTCTCGTCCGCCTTTGCAACATCGCCTGGGACACCCGCCCCGGACGGAGACGCGTCAGAATATCCAATAAGGCGAATGCTGCGGCTCTCACTCCCTCCCCTCTCATCCTCTCACTCCTCATCCCTCTCAATTCGTCACACTCCCACTCCTTATCTCGTCACGCTCTCACTCCTCATCTCTCAATTCGTCACACTCTCACTCCTTATCTCTCGTCACACTCTCAATCCTTATCTCGCGTCACACCCTCACTCCTCACCTCTCAACTCGTCACACTCTCACTCCTTATCTCTCGTCACACCAACTCGCCTCCCCAAGTCTGTGAAATTAACAAGGAATATTTTACACCTGCTTACCGTAAATCTCATAGAGAGGATTAAATAATTCAACGGTGGGGATTTACTTAAACATCTTCACACTGTAGGGATTTACTTAACTAATTTCTCTCTGTAGAGGTTTACTTAAATAATTCCACACTGGAGGGATTTCCTTAATATCTCTCAATAGGGATTTACTAATCTCGCACTGTAGGGATTTACACGAAGACCTACACCCTACCCCAAAACCTACACCCTGCACCGAGACCTACTACACTCAGCAGGAGCGGCAGCAGCAGCAGGGAGTTAAGGGTGGCAGCGGTCATGGATCCCAGCAGCAGCAGCAGCAGGCACCTTTAAACTATTATCTGGTAAGCTGACTGCCCGCGAGGCTGGGAGGTGGTGGTGGTGGTGGTGGTGGTGGTGTTGTGGTGGTGGTGGCGGAGGAGGAGGGCTGGGTGGTAGAGGTGGTACTGTGGTGGGGAGGGGGCCGGGCGGGGGAGGTCTCCTGGGGAGGAGGGCTGGAGGGCTGAGTGATGGCGCTGTGGTGGATGAAGGGCCTGGACGGTGGTGGGGCCTGCTGTGGGGAGGTAGCCTAGGTGGTGGGAAGTGGCTAGGTGGCGACACTGCTGTGTGGGAGAGCAAGCAGTGAAATGGGTGGATTTATGACCGTAGAGAAAGCGAGTCACGGACAACGATAGGTTAATATAAAGACGATTAAGGGGTACAAAGAATCCCCATAAAATATAAGAAAGGTAGAAAAGAAGATATAAGATAGTTTTAAACAAAACGAGAGGACCAGAAGACGATCCTGGCGGTGTGGAGGCTTTAAACAGTCACTTAGTCAACTAATGTGATTACATAATAATCGACAGGTGTGCAAAAGAGAGACTTTTAGACGTGAATGTGCACTACGAGAAGGAAGGTGGTGGGATGTGTAATCAGTACCTTGGGAAAGCGAGGGTGAGGATTTGTACAGGTTTTCGGAACAGCCAAAACGAGGAAGAGCAAAACATGCAATATGGAGCGTCCCGTCGCCTGACAGCTTACCCTGTCACTACTAACATCCTTGCTGGTACTGCAAGGAAGTCTGGACACGAAACAATAACATCCCCAAGCTTAGTCCCTCCAGCATGACAGTACGACCCTAGAGCACGACGGTACGACCCCTGGGTGTGAGGATACGACCCTTGAGTATGATGGCCTGGCCTTTGACCTGACCCTTAAAAAGGTTGAATTTACAATACCATTATTACCGTTCCCTTCCCCTTTTCTCCAACGTGATCTACTCAACCACATCGCTACAGAAAACAATACAGCTAAACACGCACAAACCGAACAAATAGTTAAAAGAACAATATCTTGCAATGGACCGTTAAAGAAAACGCTTTCGCTGCATTTACTGCCGAGTCCGCAGCCAGCAATAATTCAAATGCCATTTTGCTAACGACCTTATTTTTCCCCATTTTTCACTTTACTGATGGATTTCCTAACTTTTGCTACATAAAGAAATTTCTGAAAAAAATTAATCTCCCGAAAAAAATCCGGATTCATATAAAAATCATTTGAGACGAACGAGATCAATCTTTAACTGCATTAAGTTCACAGAGGTCGGAAGCAAAGCTCATACCAGTCATCTCGGAATAAAATGTTGGGTTAAAACATAGTTTCCTTAACTGGAGCGTCCCCTTTCGCTGCCAATAATAAAACTCGAGTTGTCGTGATGAAATTATACCCTTTTACGGCCTGACCCACACTGGGAGGCAGGACCCGTTCTCCACTTCACGTGAAGAACGTGTGAACCTGCCTCACCTCCTATCAATCGCCATTGTCAACGAGCTTGGTGCCACGTCCATACAGTAAACGCTATCGACGTGGCCGACTACAATGGCGCAATAAATATCCATGCCCCGGGGGATAAGTCACGAAGTCAAGCAGTCCCCTGGCTCAAGAGACACCGTGGCGCCATCTCTCTCGTCTGCAAAATGTCCATCATGTGACCCAAGATCCATCACACGATAGCAAGAGATTCTGTGTTGCCTTGTGTCTCGCGAACTCGCTCAAGATGGACTCCCCTGTTGCATAGTCAAAGCCTATCTCCTGAAGTAGCCTCCACCATGGGCACCTATGACCAGGCCTCCTGCAGCAGCAACGGACCACTAATTCAGAACATTAGTAACGCCTATCCCAATCTGCAGAGGCTCTACAAGATCCGGTATCCACTTAACTCTCCCACAGAATGTCTGCCTCGCTACACCTACGCTACTTGTGTACTTTTTTGTATATATGTATTTATT
>JAYMFT010086042.1:0-14159 GCA_038088735.1 Panulirus argus | reverse complement strand
ATACTTTCCCTGTCTGTTTTTCCCAATTTCTCAACTCTCTATATTTCAATTAGGGCCTGGCCTTGATGTGGACTTTTGTCCGTGACTGGAGCCTTAAAAAAAAAAAAGAAAAAAAAAAGAAAAAAAAAGTTGTTTTGGAAGAAGGTTAATATTGTGTGAAAAACAAGAGATCCATTAGGAACATTGGTGAAGAGGGCAAAGGGGGAAATAGTAACAGGTAGTGATGAAGTGAAGAAGAAAAGGAGTGAGTATTTTGAAAGGCTTTTGAATGTGTTTGATGACAGGTTGGAAGATGTAGGGTGTTTTGGTCATGGTGGCATGCAGAGAGTCATAGAGAGTGGTTTAGAAAAAGAAAGAAGAGGCAGAGAAAAGCCTTACAAAAGATGAAATGTGGCAAGGCAGCTCAATTGGATGGTACTGCAGTTGTATTTCTCAAGAAAAGGGAGTGACTGTGTTGATAATTGGTTAGTAAGGATGTTCAATGTAAGTATGCATCATGATGAGGTGCCTGAGGATTGGCAAAATGCATGGAGAGTGTCAACATATAAAGGCGAGAGAGACAAGGGTGAGTGTTCAAATTACAGAGGTATAAACTTGTTGAAAGTACCTGGTAAGTTGTATGGATAAGTAGTGATTGAGAGGGTGAAGGCATGTACAGAACATCAGATTGGAGAGGAACAGTGTGGTTTTAGAAGTGTTAGAGGATGTGTGGATCAGATGTTTGCTTTAAATAATAAGTAGAATTTGTGTCAAAAATACTTAAAGGAAGATGGATTTATATGTGGCATTCCACATGACAGCTAGAGAATGCATGTGAGCAAATGCAGCCATTCTTCATATGTTCCTGGTGCTACTTTGCCAACATGGGAAATGGCAACCATGAAAAAAAAACTGAAAAGATATTACCCAGCTCATGGTCCTTATGAAATTTCACCATACAAGCTGAAAATGTGTGCAGATACACACTTGAAAATGGCCAATTGCCAAAGAAACGGGAAGGGGCAAATATCACATATATCTATATGAAGGGAGACTGGGAACAAGCAATATACTACAGACCAGTGTCACTAAAGACAGTGTCACAATAGCACTTTTTGTATCAAGTTCTGACTTGTTGCTGTTTTCTCTCAAATTTAAATAAATTTCATGGCCCATCGAGCAATATGAAATGGTTTATCTTGATCGGTACAGTTTTCATCAATTTTCTTGGTCAAGCTAAGGTCTACACTTGTGAGTGCAAATTTGAACTCAAGTAAAATATATAGTAGGTCGTACTAATAAATACTTTATCTATAATATAATTCTATAACATTTTCTTTATTAATGCTGAAGTACAAGTTTATTATATTAACATTGACAATAAAACCATAAACACATCTCTTTAGTTTTGTCTACATTCTTACAATATGGGTTCACCTCTTGGATAGATACAACTTTGCCATGGCCTTCATATTATTTCCTCCAGTGTGGACACCTCAGTCCAATGAATGCTTTATTGAATATGTAAGGTCCCATCATTGCTTATGGGACATTAGAGATCTTATGTACGCAACAAATTCAAGGAAGAGGAAGGCACACAATACAAAAATGCCAGCACTCAGAGAAAAAGTTCTCTGAACTCTCCCATGTTAAATTTGTGATACAGGATTTCAGTTTTTCCTCGCTCCAACCATGAGCATACCCAAATGAACTTTTTAGTACACCTGACCTTTATACTCTGTCTAACAGACATGAGTAGAGATAGTTACAGCTTCCTCACGAGTAGAGATAGTTACAGCTTCCTCAACAATCAGCGCCATCTTGCTTGTTTATGTTGACGACAACTAAATAATTGATCTGTTGAGTCTACTCACAGTGCAACAGTACAAAAAAAATATGATGGGAAACAGGAAACTGATGCAAAAAAACTGATGCACAAAATGCTAATGTGGCACTGCCTTAACAAGTGTGATGTGCAAGTTCTGGCAAGTATAATTAACAAGCAAGTGGATGACTTTCTATGATGGAGAAAGTACCTACATGAGAGACAGCATTGTTTATGGGAAAGGCCATGTGTAACCAACCTCTTAGAGTTCTATGAGAGAAGAAGCTCTATTTAGAAGAGATGGAAGGTATGATGGGCTGCAAGAAAGCACTTGACACTGAATGTACATCATGGTATGCTGATTAAGAAGCTGGACCACCAAGCAGGAATAAGGGAGAAACTTCTTTGATGGATGGACAATTACCACAGTGGAAGGGAACAAACGATGTATATTAAAAGCACCTTCTCCAGATGTGTCAGTGTAACCAGAGGAGAGATACAGGGTCCTGTTCTGGGACCACTACTCTTCTTGAACTATGAGACAAGTTGACTGAAATCCCACCTGGATAAATTTCCAGATGATGCAAAGATCATGAAGGAAGTGAAAAGCTATGTAATGAGAATGGAACAGAGTGAAAAAAGGCCTCATTACGATTATCATCTACCAGAAAATATGTTTGAGTATAATGTGTGGCAGAAGGACTTTTGGGAGTCAATATCATACATAACCTGTTGCCAGATGTCTACATTAGGAGAATAGTTTAGCATACATACTATCTGCTAGCAAATATCATAATAGCCTTCAAGTATATAGATATGGATCCTACATAAGGCTAAAACTAGAATATGCTTCTGAAGTTTGGTTACTGCAACTAAAAATGCACATAAGAGTTACTATAGAAGCTCCAGAGGAAGGCAACAAAGATGGTACCAGACTTAAGGAAGCTAAGTTATAGGAAATTGTTAGGGACTTTAAATCTACCCATTTCGGAAGAGAGAAGAATGAGGGGTGACCTGATCACAATCTTTAAGATTTCAAAACAGATTAGTGAAGCAGAGAGTTAAAAGTTCCTCAATGTATCTATCTTTCTGATGTCCGTTCCCTCCAGGAACTCCCTGGTGGGGGTGGCCGCGGCAAAAGTGTCTCCATAAATGGTGAACTCCTGTGCCGTTTTTTAGCCTTTAGTGCTTCACCTTTCGCAGGCCATGGGCATAGGGAACCTTTAGCAAAGTGTTTTCAGAGGCTCCAACCTAATGTCCCCACCAGCTACTATCACCCAATGTGTCTAGCTAATGATCCAACCTACTACTTCAATCTAATGCTCTCATCTAATGTTCCTACCAGCTACTTCTACCTAATGTTTCTACATAATGCTCCTAATGCTCCTGCCTACTGTTCCTTCCTACTACTTCTATCTATTGTTTCTACCATTTTGCAAAAAAGGCAGCTCTAGCATATAACACTCACCACAGAAAAACCTAGAGTTAGAAAGAATGAGTAGTGTGAGTTAAGTGTTTGTCAAGTGTTACGTGTGACAAGGAGAGATTGTATGTTTGTGGACAGAATGCCAGCAGTCCACGTGTAGGTGAGGCAAAAAGAAGAGACAGCGACCTGGGTCAAAGGTGAGCAACTTGACAGCTGCTGAAGTGCTGTCACTGACCCTTACGATACCCAGGAGGGTAGAACTATTAATATACCTCCCTGTTCAGTGGCTGCCTACCAACTTATACTTACTAACAGTTCTTTAAGATACAAAAGGATATAGCATAAAATTAAGCAATGAACTTGTTAAAAAATTAAAAAATTACTTTTACAGTATATGAGTCATGGATGAATAGAATAAGATGACTGAGGGCATGATTAATGCAGATATCATACATAAACTTAAAAAGCTGTATGACAGAAGAGATTGTTCAAGAGATGGGTCCCCACATGTGTAAAATTCCCTCTCTGTAGAGCATCTAGGTAATTACAAATAGGCAAGTGCTCACTCTGTTGATGATAGCCATATATGCATACTTAAGTAACTGTCCACAAACTATTACAAATTTGTCTACATTGCTCTCAAAAATAAACGTGAAAAATTCTAAAGCCACAGACCATGAGTTCAGAAAGGCACTGAAAATTAATTATAGTTGTTTCTTGCTTGTAGCCAACACACAGTGGCCATTAGGTGACCAGAGAATAGAAGTTGGAGATGGGAGAAGAGAAAAGCATGTCAGTATACATATTACACTACATACTCTGCATACTAATCACTTCCACAAAGATATCAATGACTATGAAAACATATTCATAACCATATGATAATAAACTAAAAAACAGCTAAGCTTTCATACATTAAGAAACATATCAAAAAGTCCTTAACATTTAAAGTACTGGTTGATGTTTTACACTACAATAGATCATCAAAGACACATAACAACATTAAATCTTGTCATGACTGTCACATCATTTTTGGCATAAAATGTTCCTCATGCTAACAATTCTAGTGCAAACTTAAAATGATAATGATAATATGAACCAATTTCCACTCAAATGCAAGCATTTAATGTACAGTCCCATTCAAACAAGGTCGTAACTGACTACTGTTCCAAGGTTGGCCTCACTTATATCATGAATCCCACTACAAGAACCTGAAGTAGATCATAGCCAAGCTTCTAAGATTATAGGTAGTTATTGGAAGGCAGCCACTGACCAGGGAAGTACATTACCAGTACTATCTGCCTGGGTATCATAAGAGTTAGTTACGGCAGCTTATTCAGCCAACACTTCACTGGTTGTCCCTACACTGGCATTCTACTGGCATTCTGTCTGCAAACATACAATCACTCCTTGTCACACAAAATACCTGACAGCACTTAACCTGCACAACTCATTCTTCATAACCTTAAATTTTCCTGCAGAGAGCACTATGTGCTGGCCTTGCCTTTTGGCAAAATGGTAGGAGCAATAAACAAAACACAGGAAGATTGGACAGGATCATTAAGGAAAACTAGTGGGTAGGAACATTTAGGTGGGAGCATTAGGTAGAAGTAGTAGTAGTAGGTTGGAACATTAGGTAGACGTAGTTGGTGGGAACATTAGGTAAGAACCTCTGAGAACACTGCTCAAGAGTTGCTTTCTGCCAGTGGCCTGTTACAAGTGAGGTGCTTAAAGGCTGTGAAAAGGCACTGGAGTCTATAACTTATGGAGACTCTTTTGCCATGGTCACCCTCTTGAGGGAGTTTCCGAAGGAAACAGGTGTCAGAGATATACATAGATAGATAGCCAAGTTTGTACACCATGGAACATTTGTTGGCATGAGTAAGAATGCCCTCTCACCAACTGAATTATGAGAGAACTTGGAATTTCTCTTTCTAATGTGTACCAATGGTTGACAAAATAAAATGACGATGAAAATTTCCAAAATCAGCACAACCAAGAGCATCTAAAAAGACTGCTGCTGTTCAAGACTAGACAATACTAGAAGCTGTCCAAGCTAATCCATTCACCAATGATGTCATGGTAAAAGAAGACCAGCAACTTGACGTGATGTCAAGGTCTGTAAGAATAAGGCTATAAGAATATGGAATGCACTTCAGAACTCCTACTATGAAAGAAAAGTTGGCTTTGATTCACTCTGCAACACAACAATGAAAGGTTCACTTTCTGGAACTCTGTCATCTGGACTGATGAGAGAAACTTCTGCTCTGCCTCCCATGGCAAACTTTACGGCTAGAGAAGAAACAAATCCAGGTATGCACTGGGTCATACCTATGAAGAGACAAGGAACAGCCATGTCACCAATAATGAGAGGTGCTGGATATACCTGCATGTTGTCAGAGTTAGCCAAAATAGAGGAAAGGTTCACAGCTAACCAGTACTAGGAAATATCTGAAGAGGCAATGCTTACTTTCTGTGTAGACCTATGCTCTTCCTTTCCCTGAGAGAATCATTTTTATGCATGATAACTGCCCACTCACATGGCTAAGATTGTCAGGTATTGGTTTCAAGAAAAGAGGAACTTAGACCTTCTGGGCTGTCCAAGTAAAGGTTGTGACATAAGTCATAAAAAGAACATCTAGGCAAACAGGGTCAAAGTGTGGGAGCCAGATTAGGGGAGGACATTAGGACAGCTGCTGCAGCACAATGTGGGAGCCAGCTTAGGAGAGGACATCAGGAAAGCTGCTGAAGCACAGTGTGGGAGCCAGCTTAGGAAAGGACACCAGGACAGCTGCTGCAGCACAGTGTGGGAGCCAGCTTAGGAAAGGACATCAGGACAGCTGCTGCAACACAGTGTGGGAGCCAGCTTAGGAAAGGACATCAGGACAGCTGCTGCAGCACAGTGTGGGAGCCAGCTTAGGAAAGGATATTAGGACAGCTGCTGCAGCACAAAATCAAGAATGGGAGGTGTTGAGGAAGAAGCCTGAGCTAGAGTACAGAAATGCAGCATCTGTTCCAAAGTGATTGTAGGAAGTAATTGCCAGTGCCAGTGGTTGGACCAGCCACTGACATTCAGGTGTAATTCATAAAAAAATCAATTAGTTTATTCATATATATTTCTTTCATTTCACTTGTGTTTCTCTTGATAATTATGCTTACACCTCAAAGGTGCAAACCTAAAAATGAAATGAAAATATATGAAAATAATCTTGACTTCTTTTTCCCTTTCATCAACCTCTCTATATTGCAATTACGGCCTGGCCTTGAAGTGGACCTTTGTCCATGACTGCAGCCTCCAATGTAAAAATAGTTATCATAATTCTCATTAGTTTTAAAATGTTTTTATTCTGATTAAGTTCCATACTATCTACATAAGCGAACCTTAAAAAATTGGTGGACAATAAAGTATATGGAATAATGAAGCCCTTGGTCACTAAAATTACTGATCATTAAGTAAAAAAATCTTAAAATAATACAAAACTAGGTATCCTTATTTATTTGTCTTTTAAGTTAACATACTGTTGTCACTGCACTGGTGGATTACATATATAAGATGCAAATACAGTGTCGTCAAAATAATCTTATTATCAACACACTATTATCAAACCTAAATACCTGTAGGCCTACTTCATCTTTACATATCTAATCCTAATCTAAAATATCTGTCTGATTAGTTTTGATGTGCAAACTCATTTTCCTTTAAGAAAACATAGATTAGTAAATAAATGTCAAAGTATCTGGAAGCATACATGTGCACACTCATTGCAGGAGGGTTATCTTAAAAATGCTGTATGTTGCAGTAAACTAAGTGACCCATAACAAAAATAATAATTTCTGTTGATGCATTGTTATTGTTTGCTGGATTTAATGGCCACTGACCTATAAGGAAATTTATTAGGCCTGCAACTCTTTTTGCTATTATATGCACAAGTGAAATACCTACTGGCTCTAAAAACAAATACTTAAATATATAAAAATAAGACTTTCAATAAATAGCTGGAAGAGGACATTCAGTTCTAAAAATAAAAAGTTGTCCTAACAACATGATAATAATCCTTACTACTACATAATATATGGTACTACATACTAAATAATTTTATATATCTTCTATATATCTATATCTTTGACATCCGTCCCCTTCTGGAACTTCCCCAACCATGTGGCCATGACAATAAAGTCTCAATAACTACTGAACTCCAGTGCCACTTATTAGCCTTTAGTGCCTCACCCATAACAGGACACTGGCCAAGGGCAAGTCTAGTGCAGTGTCTGCAGAGGCTCCAACCTAATGTTCCTATTGACTACTTCTACCTAATGCTCCAACCAATTCTACCTAATGTTTCTACCTGATGCTCCTACCTACTTCTTCTATATATTGCTCCTACCACTTTGCCAAAAGGCAGGGCGAGCACATAGCACTCACCACTGGAAACTCTTAGTTACAAAGGATGACCTGTGTGAGTTTAGTGTTGTCAAGTGTTATGTATGAGAAGGAGAGATTGTATGTTTGTGAACAGGATGCCAGTAGTCCACATGTGGGTGAGGCAGAAAGAAATGATAGCTACCTGGGCCAGAGGAGTGCAACTTGACAACCACTGAAGTGCTGGTTCAATAGGCAGCTGTCACTAACACTTCTGATACCCACATGGGTAGTATTGGTAATATACTTCTCTTGTCATTGGCTGCCTACCAACTACTACCTATCATTACATATCTTATATAAATCACAGTCATGTTGATCAACTCTGCTCTTGAATGAAGAAGACTTAACTTAACTAACCCTTTCACAGCAGCTTATCATTCAAATGTTAGTTCCCAAAAAGTACCATTTTGCTATAAAAAAATGATGTTCATAATAACTTTTCATGTTACTTTTTCAAATGAGAACTTGAGATTTCCATATCTAGATGCCCTTGAATGGGTGGCAGTGCAAGTCAGCTGATATTGTATACACCTGGGATTCACCTTGTCACTTCAAGAAGGCAGCATGTACAGGACAACCATGGCCATTCAGTGTTGTGGAAGTAGTCAAAGAAGACTGAAGGGTATTTAAAACATTTTTCGAAGTCTGTGGCATGAACATGCTTCCTGTGGTGAGTGGATATCAATTTGTGAGCACATAAATGTGCTTTCTGCAATGGAAGGATTAATGAATTCTGGATTTAAATCATCTAATACATTTTTCATGCAAAAAGCTTGTTAATACAATAGCTTATGAATTTCTTCCTTTGTAGATTGTTTGTAGCATATCTAGTAAATATATGTTCTATTTTCAGAGTTTTATTGCAGTCTATGTACTATGGGGTGAAAGGTTCAATGGTGTAAGGCTGAAGGTGGGTAAGGCATGTTGTGTTCATGGATGAAGACAACCTTCTCCCTCCTATTACCATAGTAGGAGGCAGGTCAGCTGCCTGTTTTGATAAGCAGGCTGAAACATTAGTAGTGCCCCAGAGGACAGTCAACCCACAGAATAATGTGCCACACCAATGTTCATCTTCTCACACTCACCTCACACAGGACAGTAATTGACAAGAGGAATCCAGATCAATGCTTATCCAATTCCAACCTTAAAATTCACCCTCAACCTCATAAAGTTGCCGCACAGGACAAGGTGTGGCTTACCCTAACTTTTTAATTCACCCTAAACTCAGCCCTAACCTTACCCTCAACCTCATCTTTAACCTCTCAAGGTTATCACACTTGAGAAAGTGTAATGAGATCAATCCAAGCCAATGTTCACTCATACCTAACCCAACCTTGAATCAGGATGGGAGACAGGAAGGAGAAGGTATCATATCTGAATGAACATAATACATTGTCTTGCCTGGTGACTGTCCACTATGGCACTGGTAGTAGTTGGCACTGTGGTGACTAAGTATGGTTGAGAGCAAGGTTGAAGAATGCATAGGGTGAACACTGGCCTAGACTATCCATTCTACGTATTGTCCTGCAGGGTGCTATCCTGTGTGGCGCCTGTCCTCTGGGTCACCAGTAGTACTTCGAAAATATGGTGATTTGATGAAACTGTGGGTGAGGTTGAAGGTTAGATTAGGGTGAGAATTGGCCTGGATTGCTCTCTTCACACCTTGTCCAGTGTTGGGACTTGTGAGGTTGAGTGTAAGGCCAAGGGTGAGTTTGAAAGTTTGGTAAGGGCCAACAGCTGTCTGGATTGCTCTCCTTACACACTGTCCTGTAGAACAACTCTCCTCTAGGGCATCCATAGCACTCTGACCTGCTTACTGAAATAGGCAACTGGCTGTCCTCCTACCATGCCAACTGGAGGGAAAAGGTGGCACCATCTCTGAATGAACACCACAAGCATCCCCCTTCAGCCTTTGACAGCTTAAGCTCTTCCCTCACAATGCTAATACTGCAACAGAACTCAAACTAAAGAAAACATATCCATTAGATGCCTTACAAACAATTCATGGAGAAAAAAAATCATAGACTATTGTTATGATGAACACAAACTTCAACATTAAGAATCTATTAGATGATTCCAATCCAGACATAATTTTTTCATGCTTGTTTGCCGTTTCCTGCAAAAGTGAAGTAGTGCCAAGAAAAGATGAAAAAAAAGGCCTCATTCACTCACAACCATTCTCAAGTCATTATGTGTAATGCTCTAAAAAAAATAGCCCCCTATCCACAACCAGGCCCTACAAAGCTTTCTGTGGTTTCCCCTAGCTGCTTCATATGCCCCAGTTAAGTCCACTGATAACACATCCACCCCTTTATACCACAATGCTCCAATTCACTCTATTCCATGCATGCCTTTCACCCTCCTGCATGTTAAGGCCCCAATCACTAATTTTTTTTTTTTCCTCCAATTTGGTCCCATCTTTATCTTCTTTCCCTACGCTTCTGACAAACATATCCTCTTTGCCAACCTCTCCTCACTCCTTCTTTCCTTATTTCCCTCATCAGTTCTCTCAAACACACTCAACTTATTACCTTACGTGTCTCTTAACCATTTATTACTTAATCAAATCATCCCACATCCCATGCTGTCCTCAAACATTTCATTCCCAACACATCCACCCTCCACTGCATATTCTCATCTACAGCCCATGTCTCACATCCATACAGCTTTACTGGGGCTACTACACCGTCCACCATACCATTTGTGCCCTCCTAGATAATGACCTATCTTTCCACACATTTCCTTAAGACCCCTCACCCACCCTATGTTTTACATCAGTTTCCATGGCTTTATTTGCTACCATGTCCACTTCAAGGTATCTAAAGCATTCACCTTCCTCCAAATTTTCAAATTCACATGCAAACTACCATATGCACTACTAAACCTCATAAACTTGTTTCTTTTATATATATATATTCATTTCCCATGTTAGCAAGGTACCGTCAACAACAGAGGACTGAGCCTTAAAAGGAAAATCCTCACTTGGCCCCCTTCTCTGTTCCTGCTTTAGGAAGAGTAAAAACTGGAGAGGAGGATTTCCAGCTCCCGCTCCCAACCTTTTTAGTCACCTTCTACGACACACACGGAATACATGGGAAGTATTCTTTCTCCTCTATCCCCAGGGATAAAACTCGTTTTTATTTATATATAATCTCAACTTCTTCCTTTTACACACTCTCCTAAACTCAGTCACCAACTTCTGCAGTTTCTCACTCAAATTGGCCATTAGTACTTTGTCGTCAGTAAACAATGACTGACTAACTTCCCAGGCCCCCTCATCCCCTACAGTCTGCATACTCACCCTCTCTCCAAGACCCTTGCATTTTCCTACCTCACCATCCCAACCATAAACAAATTAAATGGTCACTGGTGACATCTCAGACCCCTCTGCATACTTACCTTCACCTGCAAACACTCACTGTCTTCTTGGCCTAATTGCACATGTTCTACATTTTGGTAAAAACTTCTCACTGCTTCTAGTGGCTTTCCTACCACACCTTATATTCATTAGACCTTACACAAGGAATCTCTACGAATCCCATCATATGCTTTCTCCAGATCCATAAATGCCATACACAAATCCTTCTGTTTCTCTAAGTATTTCTCATACACATTCTTTAAAGCCAACATATGATCCACACATCCTCTACCACTCCTAAAACCACTGTTTGTCACCAATCTGATGCGCTGTACATGCCTTCACCCTCTCAATCACCATTCTCCCATACATCTTACCGGGTACAATCAAGACACTTATACCTCTGTAGTTCAAACACTCACTTTTGTCCCCCTTGCCTTTATACAGTGGCACTATACATGCATTTCATCAATTCTCACCATGATCTACACAACACTGAAAATCCTAACTAATCAAACAGCAACTCAGGAAATTCAACTGCAATACTATCCACTCAAGCTGCCTTGCAACATTTCACCTTAAGGAAGGTTTTCCAAACCTCTTCTCTCTTCACCAAACCACCTTCCACAACACTCTCACTTTATATCTCCCAAACCCAAACACCCTACATCTGGAACCCAACATAAGACATTTTCAACAATCCTTCAGAGTACTTCCTTCTTATCCTCTCCCCATCACTAGCCATTACCGCTTCTTCATTTACCCTCTTCATCAATGTTCCCATTTGCAATAGTTTTTCTCACACTAATAACCTCATGCCAAAACATATTCTACCTTATGTTTACTGATTCTCACTTGCCCCAAGTCTAATTTTCCCTTTTTTTTCAACCCCTCCCAATCATTTACACTCCTTCTCTGAAATAGCTACAACTGCCTCTAAGAAACTGGGAGTCATGTTTAGATGTTGAAATTTCTTTTGCTCCAAACAGTTGCACAGTTTATATAAAGGATTCATCCATTCCAGTAAGGAGTACTGCTCTCATACATGTGGGGTAGTTCTAGCTCTACATCCTTACTTGATGGTGTTGAGTCGAGAGTGGTTAGCTGATGGCAACTAGTGAGTGTTCACCCAAGGGCATTTAAAGGAATGAAAATTCTTCCACTTATCTAGAGCGGTACTAAAAAAGGGTGGATGACAGTTGAACTTTTTCTTGAACGGTTTGAAAATTACTTCAAGCAGGAAGCTATAGCACCCTGTAAAGGAGCTTCTACACTAACCAGCAGTGCCCGGCAGGCATGAGTATTAAATCCATCATCAGACACTTTGAGGCAACTTTGACGGGGAAATCAGCGAATTTCCCTTGCTTGTAGTTGAGCAAAATCACCAGATACTGCCCAGTAGTTTGACGCTGGGTCTGGAGTAACAGCACTGCCAGCCACAGAAAGTTATCACTCTTTACACCATATAGTTTTCTGCACTGTTCATTTTTCTTTCTTACGCACACAGCAATCAATATGCTACACAGCACTATTTTGTCCTTTCAACTTTGCTGCGTATGGTGATACTGCACTCGTGACCTGCTGACCACCTACTGGTTACTGTACAACTTGAATGCCCAACCTCCTCAACAGCGTGGACAACTCAGGCATGCCCGACAGACTTTGCCCGGTGAGGAAACAGCTCGCTGGTAACTGCTCGATAGTATGGATGTGGCTTAACTCTGTTGGCCTTGATCCAAAGTGTAAAATATTTTTGATTTTAGATAATTGTTCGGCACACCCCAAAGCAAAACCTTGTTTGGAAGCAATATTGGTTGTGTCATTTCATGCTTTAAACTCTACCTTTGATAACATAGCATTATGTATGTGGAATGAGCTGGCAAGACTAGGGGTTGGGCACGTGTTTACATAGGGGGTTCCCTTAGGGGTCAATTTCTGTTTTCTGGCAGTGTCTGTGTTCCGGCAGTGGTCAGGTCCCAAGGTTGCTGGATTATAGAGGCTGCACCTGTACTTGATCATGAGCACTAAACTTGACACAGTGATACAGGATGACATGAAGGTCATGAGGGGTTTGGACCACCAGGGAAAGATGGATCTCATGGGGGATGAACCCCCATCTAATTTCACATTTGATGAATCAGCACCTGGCAAAAGAGAAGAGAGGGGTTTGGGCCCCTAAAGGGGTTGAAATCTCCATCTAATGTAATGTGTATCTGTACCTTATATGTTTAAACATTTCATGGTCAACCAGCACCTAACTAAGAGAGCGACAGAGCATGACACAAGGAAGTTTTGTGGGGATGGGGTAGGATGCCCACCTAATATGTGTCTATTCCTTATGAGTTTCCACATATTTTGGTTAATCTGAACCAAACTTGAGACAATTATAAAGTTGACAGGAGCAAGACAGGGAGTGGAGGGAGTGAATCCCCATGGGGAATGAATCCTCATCTAACGTGTATCTGTTCCTTATACACTTCCACATTTCTTGATTAAATAACACCAATCATGACAAAGTGATACAGGAAGACATGAGGAAAGTAATAGTGAGAGGTTGGGCTCCATCTAATTTCATCACAACTGAGTTTTTATCTAGTACAACAATAGAGGAGTACTCTAGTATATAATAAAGTAATCCTACTGAAACGAGAGTATGCATGCATACATCCAATTTCTGTCACATTCATTGACTTATCTATGTCTACTGAAAGGAAAATGATCTTGTATAAGAAAACTAATCAAACAGATATTTCAGGTTGGGATTATTTATGGGAAAATAAGTCAGGTCCTGGATTATTGTAAAACCAGACACAATGCCTCAAGAGGAAGATTAATTTGACTACATCTTACTGGTATCTTATATATTCTGTCCACCTATACAATAAATTTAGTATTCAACATAAAGGATGAATATACTGACAAAGGCACAAATAAACTAGGAAGTCTAGTTCTGTATAGTTTCAGGTCTTCAAACTATTATTTGTTCGTTTAATGATCTACAACTATAGTGAAATACGGCCTGATTATTCCATATCCAGTACTGTCCCTTACTTTTAAGGTTTTACTCATTTATAAAAATAGAATGGAGTACCCATCCACTGAACAAGTGATACAATCCCCCCCCCCCAAAAAAAAAAAAAAAAAACAA
>JAYMFT010086031.1:0-14159 GCA_038088735.1 Panulirus argus | reverse complement strand
TTTTCCCCCTTTCTCAATTCTCTATATTTCAATTAGGGCCCAGCCTTGATGTGGACTTTTGTCCGTGACTGGGGGGGGGGGGTACCCTTTTGGTGAGAAATATATCAAAACTGGTTCAGGGTGATTGGAAAACACATTGTAGCTGGAGTTTAATCATTTAACATTTTGTCTCAGCCTTGCTCACACACAGGAACAAGACAAGAACACTGTCTTTAAAAGAAACAAACTTCTAGCTCGCCAGGCATATATATGTACAAGGCTACCCTACTTTGCTGATTTCTGTTGTTGGCTCTGCCGCCTTTGGTGATGTCACCAATTTTCCCATTGCTTTGGAAAAGCCCAGGAATGTATTTTTGGAACATGCATAGTGTGTCTCATCAACATGTGAAAAATTTAATCAACACAATTTTCATCTTTGCTGCAATCAGTAGCAATTTATTGTGCACCCCATGCTCTAATGTGAGCAATAGTGCAAAATGGATTACAAAGGGTCCTTGTCAGACAAAAAAATGTCAATGAAATATTTATTTTTGTATATTTTACAAGTGACTAATGGCGCACACAGTTTTTACACATCAAGTGAAAATATAATCTCATTTGACATTAAAAGGCACAACTGCTTCATAAATGCAGACTATTCAAAGGTATCATTTATGAAAAATAGTATTAGGGGAATTTAATTAACAGAATTAATACTCAAATCTTTGGACAATGTCATTATCATCATCTTCAGAGCCTATAAGAGTACCTGATCCAATCTCAAAAAATGTCTGTGTTACAAACAACCCTAATTTAAGGAGAGTATATTATACAGCAACAAAACACATCTGCAAATTTATGCTTGGGAGCCATGTAAAGCAATAGAAAAATTGACGATAATAAGCTTTGGCCTGTACATTACCAGAAAACCTCAATAATCACAAATACCACCTTGACAATCTGTAAAAAAAAATCTGCAAAACCTGTAATTCCATGCCAAGAAAATTTTGATAATGAAGTAAACAACAGCTTCCAAGGTCCTGGGTTTTCTTCATGCCATCTAAGCATGCCTCATACCAGAAATTCTCACGTGGTAATTTATCAATATTTCAAGGTTACAAACGGTTTACTTAAAACAGGCAAGGCTAACCAGTTGTAATACAAGTAGTTTCTGTTCAGTATCCCAAGATAAAATATGCCATGGGGTATTCCATAAAACTGGAACACATGACTTAAAAAAGAATAAATTACTGAAAACATAGAACTGAAATCTGCTTTATCATGAAGTCATTAAGATTTTGATTTGTGTGTGTGTTTCTCGTGCATTGGGCATAGTAAGACCAGAAAAAAACTTTAAAAACTTCCAAAATAACTTCAAATATTACTTTTGCTATACATGAATCTGCTATGAAAATGCAGAATATTTAAAGGGTGTTTTAGATAATGAACTGGAGTTCATTAATTATGGAGACACTATTGCCACTGGCACCCACTTAAGGGAGTTCCAGGATGGAACAGGCTTCAGATATATAGACCTGGTATCTTCAGCTAACAAATCTCCCATCATCAACTGCTCAGAATGATCAGGTTTTGTCTTTAAAGTGGGCTTCCACTTCATTATCTCCCCAACAGCTATGATATTAAGAGTATGAACAAATTAATACCACAGTTACTGAACCAGCAACTCTTTTATTTAGTTAAAAGAAATAAAAGTGCAAGATGAGGGAAGATACTTTTATGCAACTCATGAAAGTGGTGTACATCACAACATCACATAACAGCTTATATATCGTGAGAAACTTGATACTTCCCCAAAATGGTAAACTCTACACGGTATATAAAAGAAAAAAGTTGTACGCTAGTCCTGGAAATTAACCAAAAAGTGCATTCTTGTACAGATTTCATCCACATCATAGAATGCAAGTTCTCTACACCAGACAACTGTCTTGCTTTATAATGGATTGGCTTGAACTTAAAAATCTTCCTAGAACTAGACATATAAAACTGTTTTCCAGTGTAAAGGATTCTGTGAAATCACCTCCTCAACGAGAATAAAAAAAAGGAACCATATTAACACTTCATAATAAATTACCGTAATAAAAAAGGTACTATGAACAGTCCTAGTATAATGTATATGTTGTATACTGATAACTAAATTTTTGCTTCTGATGTAATTACACTAACTTATTTTTACCTACATAGTGCAAAATTTTCAGAGTTTGCTACATACCTGCCAAATATGCTTCAGTTTCATCTCATTAAAAATAACAGTCTCCAAATGAGATTTTACATACTATCCTTAGTCTAAAAATCTTGTACACCAAATCAAAACAATTGTATTAATGTTTCTCACACATATCACAAGACTGACTGCACACACTAACACTGTATAAAATACATTTTACGGAATGAAGCACAACTTTGCAATGCTTTCAGTAAACAAAGTATAATTCCACAAAGCAGAATTTGGGAAAAAAAAAAAAACCTAATACTGAATTCTTAGATTCCAAACTTGCAAGATGGACCATGAAGCATAGGACAGGGTCTTCTGGGTTACTGCTTATGCACAAAAACATATCCCACCAACCCCACAAGACTGATGTTAAAACTGAATCGTACAAGTCAAGAATGTGGAGTCTAAAGCGAAACAATTATCACTTACTTTTGGTTGTACATAACTGTGGAAGTGTTGCTGTCCTACACTGCCATATTTTGTACTTTAATTATTTTCACAAAGCCAACAACAGACATGCAAGGATTTAAAGCAACATTCTGGAATCCATAGGTCAGTTAAAGCAATGTGAGGCACCAGTTTTGGAGATTGGAAAACAGCCTAGAATCAACATTCAAGAGTGTCAACCTCCAAATCAGACAAGTCTTATTGAAAGCAGATTCGACATTTATTAGATTTAGTGTCACTGAATATTTACGTCTTGATTTTCTTACAATAAATCTATTATCCATATTGTCAAAAAACAAAATTTGCTTGTTCTATCAGTAGATACCGATATCTTTTGCACAATATGACCGCAGTTCATCATAGTGAAAGGTTATCTTCCACATATTCTCTTAAAGTAGAGGTTTACCACGTATGCAAATTCTGAATATTCCTATCACGTACACTTTACCAAATATATTGTGGTGGATAACCTTATGCAATTTATTTTATGGCTTCCAGCTTTAAATGCTGTAACTGTGGGCATCAAGAGGTGTCTTTTCATATACTTGAACAATATACAGAAGACCACAAACTATCTTTTCCACTCAAATAGTTCTTGAACCCTGACAAACTGGAATGATTGTTCATTTAAAACAACTGGTGCTGTCAGTTTGTAAGCAATTAATCAAGACAAAATGCATACTAACAACTGTTTGCTGTATGCTTTCTCAATATTACTCAGAAGAAACTTAGCAAGCAAATTCTAGAAGAAAAAGTGCAACTTTATAAATGGTTTTAACTCAATGGTACAGTTAGTCCAAAAATTTAAGAATTAATGATTTCAAATAAACACTTTTTTTTCTTTTAACTGAAATCAGCAAGATATACATACATAGTTCTACTGTCATGAGGGAAAAAAAAAATCACAGGTCATCCCACATTCAAACATGGCGTGCACTTCTAGCCTTCCAACTATTTCAGTTTCTGATCAATTCCAAAGCAAGTGTTGAGGATCAAACAGTAATGCTCTAACCATATGATGAATTTAGCATACTTACCTTGACAGTCATTAAGTGAAAAGGAGCCACCATTTGTTTCCAACAAAAATATTTTAAAATTCATATTCCTCAGCAAGTAAAAGCAAAAGGTTAGAATAGTCTTAAATGAGAGAACAGTTATCAACAACAGAAGTTAACCTATTCATTACTCCTCCCACTTCAGTGCTAGAAAAACTTATTGCAAGCAGGCAACATTCCACCAAATACTGGCTATATACGAGAAAAAACTATGGGAAAATTATCCAACAATAAATGTTAAAATCCTAAGTAATCAAACAACCAAAGCTAAAAAATGGCACACAATCGAACATGAAATTATTAGGGAGTTGCCTGACATTTTCAGTATAGTCTATTCTATGTAATGCCCCTAGTTCCATGAACTTGTTATGGCACCTACCACACCCCTTGAGAACTTCAAAATAAACACCAAAGTTTACAGGCAATGTGGAAAGGGCTTAAACAGTTTGTAGGGCAGAGAAAACTGAAAATCCAAGGAAAAGTAATTTGCAATGTAACAGTTATGATCTTATGATACAGCAGGTTTGGAGTAAGGTCAAAGGTGCACAAATTTGTTTCTGGGATTTATTAAAACATCCTTACCACAAATCAAAGAAAAATGGACTAATGTTACAGGAGAATGTAATTATAATGACTTCTCATGTTTCAGGAGGCCACCTAATGACCAACTTTGAAAAGATGAGGAATGTAGTGTGAATAGAAAATCAGCATAGAGAACTTCCGTCTTCTGCCTTCTAAACAACAATAGAGTTTTGTGTACTGGGAGAGTAATTCTTCAGTACAAAATGAATAAATGCTGAATAGCAGTGTAGTTTTATTACAGGAATACAAAATACAGCAATTTTTTTAATGTGAACCTTCTCTTTCTGAAAACAGAAAACCAATAAAAATAAAGGAAAAAGATTAAAATATATTATGAAAGATTTATAGCCATTCTCACCGTTTCATATAAAAGCAAATCCTTTCCCTGAACCACTTTTGCAAGACTTCATTCCAATAATGATTCAGCAACATTCAACCACTCGCTCTAGCAAATCCCATCCTTGTTAACTGCTGGATGCTTCAAGCTCCATATACAGCCTCAGTTCTTTTATATATGCAAAGATGGCACTACAACATTAACATCAATGCATTTTCTTTTTTCTATGTTAGCCAAGACGGCACGGGCAGCTAAGGCCCTAATCAAGGCCATCCCATTAACGCTATATAATTCTACTCTACAATTTTCACATACATCCTAGCCCCTTAACTTTACCTGCTGGTTTCCTTTTCATGTGTTAACAATGGATTTAGATCAACTCCCTCTTGTTCTACTTTCTTATATTTCTTGTTTTCAAATATTCTTAATCAAAGTGGTAGATATATCTGCTCCTTGACATAGTTGGAGGGGGACTGATCAATCTCAATATCTCGTGAAACACTGATAACCCATTGACCGCTCACGCAATGTGGATTTATGAAGAGGCAAGAAGCTCTTAAATTTACATTCTGAGGGCTGGGGTATATACAATGGGAAAGACGAAGGATTATCACTACTGTGGATTTCAGAAGCAGTGAGGACTTGTTTTTTGGGAATAACTCTGTAACGAACACTCGTATCAGTACAAGACTTTGCCACAATGAATATCACACACTGTCCTAACTTCTTAGTGTATCATGAATCACCAATATTAGTGAATAAAGGCACTTGTCCCTCTACCAAGAGGGTTAAGTCACGATTTTAACACGAAGAAACGAACACAGCTGGTAACGTAGTACCTGTGAAGTATTCAGAAGCTCCACCCACACAGTCCCGCCTTTTCCTTCCTCTCTCTCTCTCTCTCAGATGCAAAGTCTCGTACAGAGTGTTCGTTACAGAGTTATTCCCAAAAAACAAGGCCTCATTGCTTCTGAAATCCACAGTAGTCTTCAGTGCTAGCAAATGGCTGGCCACTTCACTTGAAATCGAAGGTTAAATGGATTCGACTTTGAAGTGTTCGTGATAGGTCTTTAGTACTTGGAAGCGAGAAGATTGTCCACTATGATCTTTGAAGAATATTCTGCACTGACTACTCTGCTCTGATAGAGGGGAAATACAAATGAATACAAAAATAAGGATTCCTAACTTGCAGGCAAGATATTTTTAATCAAATCGGTAGAGTTTCAAGCTGTGCTCCAACATTTGCACCTTGTGACACGAATAATTAATTTATCAGCTTGAAGAGAACAATGGAGAAAACCAGTCCAAGTACCTGTAAAAGAAATTCCAAGTTTAGTTTTAAAAGGCATTATGATTATTGTGTTTTCTAGCCAATTTCATCCTTTATTAAAACTTTGTAATGATTTGTATGCCATACCCAACTCCCCATTTTCTAAAAAAATCATCCACATATATAACTTGTCAATATTTGTAAGTTAACTAATGAAAAATTAATGCAAGTAACCAAAGTAAGTGAAAATGGGGTGAAAGGTGTAGAGATTGAACTTGATTATCAAGGTACTGTATTACAAATGAAAGTGCTCATTTACAATCTTGTGTGTTTATGGATTCAACTCTGTTCATGAAATGCTTTACAGAAATTCTTGAAAAGTTGAGCTCAAAAGGATGGTAATTCATAAGTAACTATGGTAAACCACAGGCAAGAGGAAAACTTTAACAGCAGCAGTTCTACTTGTTAATGCAGAAAATTTCAAATATATGACTTGTGAGTACCTACAAATGTTCACCTTAAGGTTATTCAGTAGTGCTATAAGATTATGATCAAATATGAAAGGTAAATCCATGCTAAATGAAAAGACTTTATTTTTATCAGGCACCACAACTGCTTTACTGAAGCTTCATTAAAGGTAGTATAAAGTGCTCATGCATGGTGATGTCTGAGCAACACAAGGATCAATAAAATTAAAAATTTGTGGCTGTTTGAAGAAAAAACTTAACAGTTAACTACTTACAAGGGAAGTGTGGCAGATGAATACAAGACAAAGAATTTTTGATTCTTCAGAGCCAGAAACAAAATTTGCAAGTGTCACTAAGTGTAATAAACTTAGCAAGCAAATTAACAGAGTAAGTAAAGGATACATACATGGACCAGAGTAAGGATATATACTTTAGTTCCATCTTTGAAAATGAGATAGAGACTTATGACATGAATCATCAAATCTGATCAAGATCACACTTCACTACACAAAAGCTACATCACTGAAAAATGAAGCAAGATGCTGAAAATGCTATGTTATGCAACTCGCCACCGTCCCTGCACTTCATCCATGAATCAAGAACATTTCTTGAAAATATGATCAAATCCTACTGGCACTTACAAAACACATGCAATGTAGTTCTTGATGTGTATTATGTAAGCATAAGTTTTACATTATATATAAGTGGCATATGAATATCCCATGAGCTAACGAATAATAATGCATGCTAAATACTAAAAGGCATTTCTCGACCATCCCATGGGAAAGGAAGGATAAAAAAGATGCACATCAAATACTAAAAGCCTTGTAACAATTAGCACAATGACTGAGTAACATTGAAGATTAGAGCTTCTTTATGCTTTCTTGTAGTTCATTTCCATATATCATGCTTACCATAATAACTGCAACTGCAATGCCAACACCACCAATGATGAGTGCATGATCCTCCACAAACTCTGTAGCTTTTGAGAAACAGCCATCAGTATACGAATTGCTTGGTGTAGGAGCCCTCTGACATTCTAGTGCCTGGAAAAATCGAGTTTAAATCTTAACAAATTTCTGTGTAAAACAAAAAGGTATAACTAGAAGTATACTATGAAAAATTTAAAAAATGGTAAAAATGGTATAAAGAGTACAAGCATAAAGTATTATTCTGAAAAATGGCAATCTTTTTAAAAACTGGACTACGGTACAATGATGAGTGGGAGAAGACGTGAAGGGGCACCAAAAGCTCTAGCAAACAGGAAAATTTGTGCAAGTATGTATGATGCTTCAATCAGTGCTTGTTCCTACTCGAAGTTAAACAGTTTTTGCCCGATAGGTTTACTGTGTAGCTGGAATAGAAGACATAGTGGAGAAAGGATAAAAAAATCATTTGAAGATACCGTATGATATATTATCAAAAATATCTTTTAAATAGTGCACAGCCATTAGAACATGTTAATGATATACTAAATATATATATGGTAGTACAGATGAAGGTACGTGGAGAAGAAGCACATCATTGAGAGATGGTCAGATTCAAAGAGCAAATTCCAGTGTAACTGACAAAAAAAGATAAAGAAAAATGTTTTATTTACGTAACCATCAACATATTTCTTTGGGATGGATTTAGTGCATAAAGCTTCACTTTAATCACATGCGCATCCTCAACCCATGTCCAGTGTGTGTGGACACGAAGTTCAATATGAACCCTGGAATTTTTACCTTTTCACTCTGCACACGAATTTGAGGTTTCAGGAGAAAGCAAAGTTATCATCCACAACACCATCACAAATAAAAGGGATTCCAATGCATGCAATCACAAATATTCTACTACCATCTTCTCCTACACCATCACCAACCCAAATTTTGTTAATGCGTCTATTCATCTCTTCATGTACCTTTAACTGTACCACTATATATTGTTTTTCACTAACCTATCACAGTCTAAATTACCAAACCACTTTTAAACATTTTCGTCCATGCATTTTTCCAATTATTAATTTTTCATTCCTCAAACTCTTATCTTTATCTTTTACCCTATCCTTACAAGTCTAAACTGCTCTTACTCTTTACCTATCCTGACCTATATGATAAAATGTTTGACATCCATCGATCAGAACAGTTAACAAGAACTCCACCATGCAAGCTTCTTGTTTAATACTCAAATTCCTTCCATTCACAAGCCATTTAAGTGCATCACCAGTTTCTCTCCTATGAAAGGCTACCTTCAATTCCGGCCTTCCATTTACCATCCTAACCGAATTCACTCCAAAATTTCTAAATGTTTGGAATTTCTCACCATTCATACAGATGACCTATGAAACCTCTCTCAAAAACAGGCATCCTACTTTTATCAATGTACTTTCAGCACCCTCCTGCCACACATTTCAAACCAACCAACCATTCCACCACACTCTTGCAATACAATAAAAGTATCACCTGCATACAACTGCAGTAACTACCGTTTTGTTTCATCATGGTTTAGTATTGTACCACCGCATCACCACTACATTAAAGTTATGCCCCATCCATAGAAAACACAAGATTACAGTGACAAGCAGCCTTAATTCAATCCCAGATTTACTTCGGACTATTGGTTCATACCTTCTTCATGTATCGCAATATGTGCACAATTATAACAAAAAGCCCTTAACAGTATCAAAACTGAGATTAATGTTACCTACCAATTAATATTAACATTTCTCAAACAAAATCCATTTATATTTTATTTGGACCACATTGCACAAAATTATGGTTAAAAGTATTGTATTGTGATGCAGTGGTAATATTCATATCAAATTTTTTATTATAAGTTCCTTAAATGACTAAAATCTCATGTGTTGTTATAATCTGAATACCAGCAACATAAAGGTACAACCTACCTTTCCTGTCTCATCATTTATCTTACAGCATGATTTGGGAATCTGGATACCAGAGGAAGAAAATTCACTGTTGTATCTTGCCCATTCAGTCTGATTGTTAATGGCACAGCATTTCATCTGAAAAAAATATTTAAAAATACTTAAACATTTGCTTTAAAAAATATCATGTGCAGCATAGTACATGCAGCATATCACCTAATACTTTAGTAGTTATAAGATCCATCTAGTAATGTTAGAAAACACAAACTCAAACTGTAAAATGTAAGGAATCAATATGTGCACGCTCATGAGGTTTAAAGAAACTGATGGAAACGCTCTTCTTTGATGAAATGGCAAATATTGTATAGAACTTTTTGCAAAACAGCATTAAGAAACTGTGTAGTAGACACACCCCTTTATGAAAATGTGATTGTGACCAAATAAAAGAACTATCAACAAGGAAAAGAAATTCTTATAAATTGGATACTGTGATGCTTTTCTTTACAAGCATAATGCAACTGTCTAGATGCCACCGTCTATCAGTGCTGTGCATAAAAGGCAATCATAATTTTCTTTATTCCCACAAATCATCACTGAGAAAACAGCAACCTCGTTAAAAATTAACAGCAAAAACTGTAAATCCAATCAGTGTTCCTAATACTTTTTGGTTCCTTTTAAATTTCATAATCCTACAGTTCAACTCTGCAATAACAAACACAATGGGCATAGCCATATCCTTCACTATTCTGGAAGCAACAAAATAAATATCACAACCTGCTTCTCCAGAGCAGCAGCCGCATACTCATATGGTCTAGTCTGCCCAAGTACAAGTACTCTTCACATACTTGGGGTAACTTATTTTCCTCATGCAAAGTGGAATAAAAAGCCTCCTACTCTCGCCAACTTCAACCATCCTCAAGTTTTCCTTTCCTTTCCAACAAAATATCTTCCAAATACCTTCATTTGTTATACTTGCCTAAAATCCAAAGGAAACAACTCATATGCCTTTAGTGGAGTTATAATTGCCTAATTACTTTTTTTTTTGCATAATTCAATAACAAGCTCATTAACTTACAGCCTGTTGAGTTTCGTCCCAAGCTTTGGTGACTGGTTCTGTAGAACCAATCTCGTACTCCTTCATGGCACTCATCATGGCATGATTCACAGTGGTTTCAGCTTTATCCCTGAACACATAACCCAAGATTCCACCAATCAACAGGATAATGAAGAGCAGCAGGACAATGATGAAGTACTGTAAAAAGAGGGATATGGTGCATGGATTATTGAAAATTCTAACGACTTTTGGAGCCACATTATAGGGTATAGGATGATCTGGAAAAGGATACCAGTGTAATCGCTACTATATCCAAAATCATTTAGTGATGTCCAACTAATCACAGATTTGATCACATGTACGTTTTGACATCTGACACAAAATTTCCGATACAAATTCCCATTAGGATTTGTAAATAGGTGCAGTGAACAATGCAAACAATGCCTTGTTCATTCAAACTGCATTATTATGTTAATGTCGCAAAACGAATTGGATGACCATTTCCGCACTCTTACCATAAGAAGCATGCATTTGACCTCCTTGAGAGCCCCGAAACATCCGAGGAAGGAGACGAAAAAGATGATACAGCCAGTGGCAATGAGAATGTACGCTGCAGTCATGTACATGTCATTCCCAAGGAGCTGTTCCAGGTAAGGGCGATCTACAACCGTCCATATTCCCAGCACCAGTATTGCTATGCTTGCCAGCTGCCAAACAAGGTACGAGTAACATTAAGAAAATAGATATAAAGTATTAAAAAAAATATCAAACTTTTGCAGTCTAGTACACAATATCTGGAGCATTTTGGAATAGGCTTTTATTTGAACTTACATGAAAAGTTAACATTCGAAGACTGCAAGATTCTAGTGTTTAACTTTCAAATCAATCTTAAACTGTCTCTCTTCTATCACACTGGTCGAAGCACTAAAAGTAGTGGTGAAATCCAAAGAAATTCTTTTCCGACAATGAGACAGCTTCTCATCCCGGCTAATCTTAAATTCTTCATCTTTCGTATCTGAACTTGTCTTTTCAACATCACACTACTCAGGCCATTATGTACATCAATATGCAAGAAAAATTCTATTAGGCGTTACCGTAAATAACACTTTTGTCTTTAAAGATCTACGAACTAGGCATCCACCTACCCAGATGATGAAGTTGGCGCCGAACATGAGGAAACGGACACACTTGCCGCAGCCCGTCATCTCCACGCCCCGACCCATGCTGCCCACCGCTGCCTACCTTACAACCTGCAAAACGAAAATGAATTGCTTCATCACTTCAGTTCTTCGTACCATAACAAATTATATTAAAAAAGACCTCTTCATTTATAAGACTTTGCTATCAGTAAGATGAAAAGGATCGATTATGTCGGCTTCTTCATTCTCATATCTTGATGCCAAACAAGTTCATGCTTACGGTACTAGTAAATATAGTTACATAGAGGGACATTATGTTCATTCAATGAGGAGAAAGCAGACACCTCAAGGATACCCTGAACACTAGCAGTACATAAAATAAATAGGAAAACTGCGTAAATACGCTCAAGGTTATAACTTTGCCTTCCGTTCCGCTAATTCCCCCACCATTTGAACAATGGTCAAGTCGAATCAGGCAGGTTTGGTGTGAAGCCAACCCTGCCGATTCCACAAGTTATGTTCAGACTGACACCTCACCTGAATTATTACGAGAAAATATGAAACTATCTTCCAAACTCTGAGCGTATGATATGCCACGAGGGCCATCCTGTGCCCGGTAGCTCAAAAGGAATGTTACAGAAGTCACAAACTATTTATATCAGCGCCCGTTGACCATATATTCACCTGCATAGCGACCACAGGACCAAATAAAATGTGCTTATAATTCTTGATGGACATATATTTAACACATTTGTTAAATCTATACGTCCTCTTAATTCTTCAATATTACCAATAAATCGCCGTATCCTGCCAGCTTTGAGTGTACATGCAGTATCCCATATCGGTCAATAATTTGCCGATTCAAGACGTCGCCATTAAGTTTCAACGAAAAGCTGTATCATGAATGTTAAGTCTGCTGTGGCTGCAACTGTTTGCCTTCTCCGAGTCACTTCGGCCTTTTCCTGTCCAATTAACACATACCCTTGTAATAAAAGGCTTCCTCATCGAGCAAACATCAAACCTTGTAATAAGCTTCCTCATACAGCAAACATCAAAACTTGTAGTAGGCTTCCTCATACAGCAAGCATCTAACCTTGTAGTCCCAGACTTTTGTAATTTTGTTGTAATTATACAACAAACAAAACAATGACAGTTATACCCGATTCGACATTTCCGATAAGATTTTATTTTCGGAAACATGACGCCTTGCCAGAACAATTCCCTGTATTGTATGTATTGCGTTTCTCAACACCAAGAACTCAAAGTTGCCCAGTTAGGAAAAAAATACGAATAATATAAACAAACTACGATAAAAAACGAACTACAAGCACTATATCAAAGAAATGCCACTGACAAAAAAATGATGCATCAGAACAACAATTTCCACAAAATTGTAGTAATAAAAATCGAAACTAACAATAATCATCACGGCTAAATTACAAATAAACATGACAATACAACCGCTGATTTTAACCGCAAAATACAAATGTCGCGAGGAAAACCATGTATAAAAATAACACTACTACTAATGATGATCATAGCAATTAACAAGCATTAAGGAAAACAATAATCAGATAAAAATAAATTTTCGGGGAAGGACCTTATAAATCTGCTCGGATGACTTGCTGTACCAATTTAAATCATATCAGTTCAGCAGTTACTCAATGGTTTAAATGCACACAGACACCAACACAAAAAAAAAAAATGCGTATTCTTTCCTATAATACAGGAACATAAAGACCCACTACTTGTTTACTGTTGTACAAAAAGGGGAAAAAAATATAAACGTCCTTAGACGGTTTATAAATGTAATCAAATTTCATTCTTCAATACAATGCATTTCACGTCTTGACAAGGGGACGATATCAAATACCTTTACACACTGATCCGAGGCGCTGATCACGAAGACTGAGGGGCATCCATTAATACCTCTCCACAGTCGCTACCACAACACAACAGTTAACTCCCGTCTACTTAAGACGACTGAACAAATATGTTTTAATCAAATATCTTAAAACAGATAACACATTTTCCTAAACACTTTTATAGAGAAAATTCGCAGCTTGGAATTCCTTTCAGCTATTTGACCAGAACATTTCAAGAAAAAAAAAAAGTGTAGTAGTTAACCACAACTCACAAATGAAGGAAAACCCGTGTGAGCAAGCGAGGCGTTCGACGCACTCTGTTACGACCTCTCTCAAATACTGAGGGAGAGAGAGCTCTCGCTTCCCCACCCATGGGGGCGACCTCAACACTTAAGCCTATCAGAGGCCGCCACGTCACAACGCGTCCCGTCTACGTCAGGCACACATACAGGGAAATATCGGTCCCATGTATGCATGTGATATCAGTCTGAATACAGTATCTCTATTATTAATCAAGATACCAAGACGCATCTTATACAATACAGCGAGAGACTTACCAGATTTATATCTTGGGTTACAAGTCCTACCACGGGAAGGACACGTCTCCTCTGGCCTTGGTTTAGTACGCTGCATACAGGATATCCTCTGTGACTCAAAACACGTATCTTTCGGGCTACTGCTGCCACTCCCTCCCAAGTCGAACGACGTTACATTATACATGTGATGAAACGAATATTGAAGAACAGCAGTCTGGACCTTTGTATGTGGTGTCATACAAGCTATTGCATTCTCTATGTATAGAGGGACATAATATATATATATATATATATATATATATATATATATTCATACATATTCGCCTTTT